>JAOTQY010000033.1:2928865-2942963 GCA_026413445.1 Dolichallabes microphthalmus
GGGCCTTGCTCAAGGGCCCAACAGTGGCAACCTGGTGGAGCTGGGGATCGAACCGCCGATCTTCCGATCAGTAACTCTTTTTAACTCAATTTAAGGTATATTACAACTCCAGCAACAAATTAGAACCAGAATTGATAATCTCATTAAATATCTCAAGATAAAACATAGTTTTTGTGTTTTAAGATGTCGTTTTTTTCAGTCCACTTACCTTGTCCGCCGTGGCCATCCGAACCTGTGGAGGTCCCCATTCTTTAGTGATCTTCTCTCTGAACTCCTTAGGGACGATCAAGCAGGAATGAACGTCCAAATCCGGATAGCTTATCTCTAACCCTCCACTAAAAAACATACACAAACACATATGAAATAAAGGCTTGAACACTGAACTGATTATATTATCAAAGTATGTACAGTATGTATGCCAAAGGACACTCTGGCTGTGTGCAATTTGAAAGTTAAGCTGTTCAGTCAAGCTGGGCAGTGTGGTGAGTGGGCTTTCTGAGTGGGACATGCTAACTGCTTAGCATCCATGACTCAGAAAATCTGAGGGAATCCCACACATTCAAAGCCCACGAGCGTACTTTATTATTTATTGATTTATTTTACCTCACCTCGTTCTTGTGAACATCTGACCGTCGTCTTAATATCGAGGACGTCAAAACACTCACCCTGAATGTCGAAATATGTCGTTTTGTTTCTTCACGCGTACCTGCAAAAACGCTGTCGGTCATCGTTTGTCAGGAGTTCGTCGATTGACGGCTCCGACGGTTGCTGCTGGCACGTGCGCTGGAGGCACGCGACCATCACGAGCAAAAGCGCGCGAAAAAGCGAAAACATCTCGAAGTTTCTGACGGAGAGAGAGAAGAAAACACACATAATTAGCTATTAAATAATGCGTTTCTGACTACATTTAAGCTCAAAGTCAATTCTTCATTCATACAGGTTTTAAAGTAATAACCTAAATATGCCACTAAAATCAGTATTTATCGCTTTTCCCCACTCAGTTTTACCTGGAAACTGTCTTAACTGCAGCAGTCAGGCTGAATAACATTTGATCACAGTGGCCTTATATATATATATATATATATACATATATCAAGTAACAAAGTTAATTTGGGAAACTAAGCCTGCCCAGTTGGACAAACTAATATGTTCTAGCGTCATTAAACAAGTCAAGGCCAGAGTTAGTTTGTTGACACGGATTTGCAGTTATGACATCCGTATACTTTTGTATTTAAATGCATGTATCATATTACATTTATTTGTTTCCCTAGCAGGCTCACTCATGTGTTGTGTTTGCAGAGATCACTGGCAGCACACATAGAACCATAAATTATTTCGCAATGTTTTTTCTCCAAGCAAACTATTGCATACTATGCCGTATTTATAATACCTGAAATGAACCCAACCTTGAACCAGCTCATGCCGTATCTTTCAAATAGAAAACAAAATGAGTCTTGAACAAAGGCAAAGACGAAACAATTGCATATTTTAGTCTGTGCATTCAGGACACTGATGGCTCGCCTGGCATGCGGAAGGCACTATTTGATTCCCAGCCACTGCCCAAATCCCAGCCACTGGATGCATTGCCAGTCCAGATAAAATGGCAGGGTCGCATCCGGTTTCTTGATTAGGCTAATTGGGATTCCCAGATTGCCCATAGTGTGTGTGCCCTGCAGTGGATTTGCACCCCGTCCAAGGTGTATCCCACCTTGGCCTAAGTCTCCCCTGCGACCTTGTATACAGGATAAAGCAGTATGGACAATGAGTAAGTGTGTATATTGATACATTCATTCACTGATGTGTCATCTGGTCAGGGTCATGATGGATCCTCACCATCTACGCTTATTGGAACACTTGCTCAGTTATGTAGGTATCCAATCAGCCGGTCATGTGTATCTGCATGTTTTTTGTGCACAATGCTTCAGTTAATGTTCACGTCAAACAGAATACGAGGAAAAAAACATGATCTCTGTGACCACAGCATTGCTGTTGTTGCCAGATCTCCCAGTTGGCTCAACGAATGGTTTTTTGGTGGTGGTGTTTTTTTCACACCATTTTGCGTATATTCTAGAGACATTTGTGTGAGGCAATCCCAAGAGATCAGCAGTTTCTGAAACCAGCCCGTTTGACACCAACAGCCATGCCACTGATAAAGTTACAGTGATTATAATTTTCTCTCCATTCTAATGTTTGTTAACCTGTTTATCTGCATGATTTTATGAATGGTACTGCTATCCATACTAATAACGGATAAATAATGGATCGTTTTTAACTGATTGCGAATACTTTCGATACTCGGGCACATTAGTAAGACAAGCATGCTTTTAAGTTATGCAAAAAGCGAACACCTCTGTTCTAACCTCTGCAGACTAACTTAACCGTTAATAAAGAGCTTATTGAACGCTGTATATTTTTTTCATTCAAAAATGCATTTTTAAAACAGCAGTTTCAGTCTTGGATCATGCACAGTACAATATGTTATGCAACAGTATTGAGCTGCTCCCACTTATTCATTCATCTTCTATACCGCTCATCCTGTACAGGGTCGTGGGGGACTTGAGCCTATCCCAAGAGTCTTTGGGGCATGAGGCGGGGTACACCCTCATTTACAAAATACGGGAAAAGCTCATTAGCCTAATCTGCATGTCTTTGGGCTGTAGGAGGAAACCGGAGGACCTAAAGGAAACCCACCAGGCACAGGAAGAACGGGCAAATGCCGTGAACACAGACAAGAGGTGGGAATCGAACCCAGACCCAGGAGGTGCCAAGCGACAGTGCTAACCACTAAGCCACCGCGCCACCTCATTTCTTCATATTAAAAGAATTAAATGATGTGCATTAAAGAAAAGAGAATAAATGCATTATTAAATGCAAACTGCCTAAAGATACAGTATATTTACATACTGTAATTGGTTGTTCAGGTACAGAGACTGGACTGGAAATGAGTGGCTTACAAAAAAGGTCCTTTAGAAAGCCTAAAGACCTACTGTATTTCTTGAGACTATGTTAAAAATACAAGATTTTTATTCATTTTTAATCAATAAACTGCTAATTAATTTCCACAGAAAATGAAGCATCTGTATGGTGTGAAGACAGAGGTACAGTGAATCACATAATTCGCCATTTAGTATTTATTATATAAACACTGTTTAGAACAGAACACATGCTACAATGTCAGATGTCCATTTCCTGATGGTACAAACTACACCCACTCTACCCCCACATTGCACCTCCCCCCCACCCAACCCCAACTCATCCACCCACCCCAATCCAAGAAAACATTGAAGTTTTGTATTCAACCCTTTAACATCTGTGACTCCTTGACAGAGCAACTCGTTGTGATTGTGCAGCAAAAACACATCTCTTGGGGTGCTTGTTCTCCCTTTGGTTTGTGCTTCTTTGCAGCGGTGGCATGTTAACACCGAGAACATGGGAAACATTTCAGGAGTTTGCTTTTTTTTGTGTGCACATTCTAGTATTAATAAAAATCAATAGTCCTATTCAGAGCTTGCTTTAGTTTCTAAAACTGCATCCAAGTGCAGTATATAATATACAGTCGCTTATAATATACTGCATAGTGCTTAGATTTAAGCTTGTATATATCTATACTGTTTATATTAAAATCTAAAGCAGTGTTAGATTCTGAAACTTCTTTTAAAAAGTCTATGACATGCACATAATAGGTTTCTAGCCTTACTGTATATATACACCGATCAGCCATAACATTATGACCATCGGCCTAATATTGAGTAGGTCCCCCTTTTGCCACCATAAGAGTGATGCACTGTGTTGACACCTTTCTATCACAACCAGGATTAACCTTTTCCTCAATTTGATCTACGCTAGTGCTTCTATTAGATTGGACTACATGGGCCAGCCTTCGCTCCCCATGTGCATCACTGAGCCTTGGCCACCCATAACCCTGTCGCCAGTTCACCGGATCTCCTTCCTTAGACTAGAACGTCCCACGCAAGCTGCAGTTTTGGAGTTGCTCTGAACCAGTTGTCTAGACATCACAGTTGGGCCTCGTTATAGTGACTCAAATCCTTTTGCTTGCCCATTTTTTCTGGAAAAAAGGTTTACTTGGTGCCTAATACTGTATATCCCACCCACTTCCAGTGGCCATTGCAAGGAGATATAGAAAATGTAGCTACTGTGAGAAAGGCCAAATAGTAATGGCTAGACAACTGGGTCAGAGCAACTCCAAAACTTCCGCTCTTCTGGGATGTTCCCGGGTTGGAGTAGTCAGGGCATTCCAAAAGTGATCCAAGGAAGGAAAACTGGTGAACTGCCGATAATGTCATAGGTGAGCGAAGGCTGGCCCATGTAGTCTGGGCCAATAGAAGAGCTTAAATTGCTGAAAAAGTTAATGCTCGTTCTGATAAAAAAAAAAAAAAGGTGTTAGAACACAGTGCATTACTGTTATGGTGGAAAAAAAATGGTTACCTGCTCAACATATATATATGAATATGCAGCATCTATAAAGTGTTAAATAGCATTTCAGCAAGTCAGTAATAATGAAAGGCGAATTAGAAGTGGAATTCCCTGCACTGATTTGGGGTGTCATGGGGTAGATGAAGCAGAAAACTGATTTTGTTAATACCTAAGGCCTTAAAGGCTATTAACAATTGTACTACATTTTCTCTAACCTGCTTCTTTTTTTAAATAATGCCTGCTAACAAAACAACAACAAAAAACCACTGCTGTATGTCCCGGAGAAATGGTAGTGTGGATACTTGTGCATGAAGAATAAATATACAGTGTCTAACATGTTTAGTACTTGCAAAGTTTCACCATGTTTCAGTACAAACACGTACAGTACAGAGTGAAAAGAACCCTTTACTGTAACAGAATAATTTACATTAAGGCATGAGGTGTCTCGACTGCAGCAGCACATATGAGTTCAGCTGAAATACTGAGGAATTCCTAAATGTGTTTACCTGGTCTAAAGAATTGCTGTCCAAAGAAAACATTTTACAATTGTCGTGTTTAGTTTTGTTAGTACATACTGTACATTCAATACTTGGAGCTTAGAAAGGACCTTAAAAGGAATTTAAATCTTTCTTTAAAATAAATAAATAAATAAAAAAAAACCATTGAACAACATATTTGATGGACTGTTGACAAAAACATATTGTATGGACGTATTTACGGTACACTGATGCTTAATTATGTACACTTTCACATTCAGTATCAGTACTATGAATCAATAAAATCTCACAGGATCCAGTCAACCTTCAGAATTGATCACATACAGATTCCTGGGTAATAAAAGTTATTTTCAACACCACATTAATGTTTAGAGAGGTCTGCGGAATTAGACTTATTTCTACAAAGTGACTGAAATCTCTGTTTAGGACATTAAGACAACACCAGGACAATATCAATAGTCAACCATAATAACATATGACACTCAAACAGTTTCTTTTTTTATATACTGTACAGATGACCTGTTTGCCGTTAAAAAAACAAACAAAAAAACTAATCTTGTTAAAAAGTCTCTCTTTTAGCTCCTATATTACAGGATGGATTCAGAAAATCAACAAGCACATTTAAATGAAATGTTTATGTAAGAACATAGCTGGTATTTAATTCCAAAGTTTATCAACTTCAAATTAATTAATCTAACATACAGAATTTAAAATAACGTTCATCAATCTTCATCATGATGAATGTAGACATACTGTAAATATGATGGATAATAAAGTGCACTGTATACTTACACACACTTACAGTACCTTGCAAAAGTATTGATGCAAGTAAGATATTCAAAGCTTGGGATATTTTTTTTTATAACCCAACTCAGCTTTAAATTTCTCTACAACTTTATCCCTGACCAGTCTGGGCTTCATGATGCCGACTCTATGTACTATATATATTAGTTGACTTCTGATGGCAATTGGTTTCACTGGATTTTACTTTATTTTAATTTTTAAAAACAATTTAGCATTTTCCTTCCACTTCACAATTATGTGCCACTTTCTGTTGGTCTATCACAGAAAATCCCAATCGAATACATATACATTTGTTGGTTGTAACTTGACAACCAAGTTCAGGGAGTATGAATATTTTTGCAAGGCACTGTATGTGTATTCTCACTATACCCTGGTTATAACCATGGTTGGAACATCACACTTCAAACTTCAACTTGGGACAGATGGGTTAGCCAACTGTAAAGTTTTCTAAATTTATCACTGGTACCTAGAATCTTAAAAAAAAAAAAAAAAAAGGCATTCATCGTGGTTTAGATGCTTGGCAAAATCTGGTTCTACTTGACACTTCTTTCCACAAATTGAAGGATTATTGATGTAATCTAAATTTGTACTACATTGATTTCTTTGAAACAAAACAACATTTTATAAACTGAAATTTATCTCAGATGCTTCATAGGTCACATTATTAGAATATATAAAGGGCGTTCATGTCAAACCAGGACTTGCGATGAAATTTCAAGTGAATGAAGGCCATAAAAGTGATTGACGTTTACATATGACTTCAAGCACAGTACGGCGATGAGACTCTTAGCCACAGTAAAACATGTGAATGGTGCAACATTTATTATTATTATTTTTTTTAAAGGCGGCCGTAAGTCGGTGAATGAAGAGCCCGGCCAGGCTGAATCGGAGTAGAAATCTTGAAAAACAACTTTTTGTCAACTTGCGGAAGAGACACATCTGTCTGTGGAAACTGTACACAAAAACCATTAACAAACACCACTTGCACATTACAGGAACCAGTCTAGGAGTTACCGCCACATCCCTCTTATAGTCCTGACCGTGCTCCAAAAGATTTCCACCTGTTTGGGCCAAGAAAGGAGTTCCTGGGAGGCCAGCGTTACAGACGTGATGCAGCTAGTCAAAGTCCGGGTTTGACTTGAACGCCCCTTGTACTTGACAGATATGTATGAAGAGCATTAAGGTGACACCTGTACTGTATTTTCTCTGCAAATTGAAGTTTTCACATACACACTTTTTATGAATATCATCATAATGTAGGTAAACATTTGATTATCCATTCCTTCCTAGCCATTTACATAAATCAGCATCCTAAGATTATTAGTTATCGCCAATAATAAAGAGCGTGAATTGAAAACCGAGTGGTTCTACTCAACGCTACTTAATATTCATCATGCTTGTGGGGTTCCATCTCGTACAGGTTTCAGCAATGTAAACAACACTGTGCAGAATTTAGAAAGCTTGCTATAACCTAAAGTGGCATTTTACATTCTGTAAACTGATTTGATTTCTTCTTAGTGTTTAGCGCTACCTCATACAAGGATAATGTTTTATTTATTTATTTTTTAGATTTTTGCTTGCATTATATTCTACATTCTACAGTAACTTCACAGCCTTGAAACTTAATTTGTACTTCAAATGACCAAGACGTTAGCATTATGTGCTTTCTACAATACGGTTCGCAAATGCATTCTAATAGAAATGACATGGGCCTGCCCACAAGTCTAGTATTATTTAAATATATTTTAATATCTTAAGTTGTCAGTCTAAGAAGGTGTGACGTGCAGGGTTCACCAAATAAAAGCAGGAACAATCCCTACTACATAGATAATTGAACACCGTATCGATGTAAGCATCGAAATGTTAGGATCTGACGTGATATAGTGGTCTTAAGATATCTGAGGTCTTGCGTATTGTGTTTACGAACAGTGGTGAGAATTCAGAGTTTGTTTGCTTTTTCATCTATTCCTACCATTCTGAGGTGTTGAATAATGGATTATGTGCAAGGCTGATTTTTTTTTTCTAACAGAAAAAAAAAAAAAAGGGTCCAAAGATGACGAAGAAAAACGAGAGCCCTTTTCTGAATCATAAAAAAACAGATAAAACAATTCGCAGTCAAAGTCACAGCCAGGGCCATTCGGGAACTATTAACATTCCGTAAGAGCAGGACGAGCCAATCAGTCTTGTGATCGCAGACGACTCAGTTGTTCCATTGGGAAAGCCAGATGTAATAATCTGCACGCTCGTTCATGCAGCACATCTTCATGACACTGGTGATTTATTATTAGTAGTGTGAAAAAAAAAAACGGAGAAAAAAAAAAACTTTTTAAATCCCACTCCAATGAAATCAAGATCTGCCTTTTGTAATTGGTTTCGTAGCAGAAAAGTAATTTGATTTACGTTGCCGTGAGCACGTTTTGTTTGATGTGTGTATGAACAGCCTCTCAGGGATTGGAATTTAAAAAAAGAAGAAGAAAAAACAGTCTCTGGCTCATAAATGTATATTTTTAGGCCGAAACCAACGTCACTCCTGATGTGTGTGCTTTTCCATCGGACGGCAGTTCAATACAGCCTTGATTAAATCACACGACGGCGGAGGACCCGGGAGAGGACGGAGAGTTGGAAGAGGGTGATGAAGGAAGATTCCAGAAGAGCCACTTGCGCTTACACTGCCGTTTCTGGTACAGGTAGTCCTCTTTCTCGCGCTCTTTGCGCGCCCGCTGGTAATGATCGTCCTCTTTGAGGTACCACACCGGAGGCCAGCGGTGCTTCTCGAAGTACTCCTGGTTCTCTGAAAAGGCACGTTGGTCATGTTGAGCGATTAAACACAGATGTTCAGGAGGAATTTTAAAAAAGGGGGAGTATATGAATACCTGCCGACTTGGCCTTCATGTCACGAGGGAACTTGCGGCAGACGCTGTTGTAGTTGGTGCAGATGTGATGGAGGCACCATCCAGCTAACTGGTGGGCACCATGGAACTGAGAAAAACACAGCCACAGAAGGAAAGAAGAAAACCAAACATAAATTTCCGTGCACAACATTGGTCATGCCTAGATTTACCCTAGGTACCACCGCCTGTATCAGCTGACGTAAGCTCAATGTTCTCAGTAGACTGGTACTCAAACTTTTACCTGAGCCATTTCCAGATAAACCAGGACTTCTCCATCGATATCGGCTCCCATCATAGCAGCTTCCATAAGCACGGTCACAGTGTAGAGCTCTGAAACCAGCACGCACAAACTCAAGTCTTAATACTGTAAATTATACACTATATAATGTGTTTGTGTGTGTGTGTGTGTGTGTGTGTGTGTGAGTACCTGTCAGTGCAACCAGGTGAGGCAGACAGAGACGGTTTGCAAGAACGATGAGCTCCATGGCGTCTAGGTCTGGGCGAGAACAGAACCGGCCGGTGTAGAGGTACTCCATCACCGCACGCATACAGCTACGGGTTGTGTTCGGAAACAACACCTGAGAAACATACAGTATAACAATTTTTTTTTTTTTTTACACATTTTTGTTGCTTTGAAAGTAAAATTTTTCCTTCCTCTAGTGCACTAATAGTGACCTCAAAATGTACATCTCATCCATAAAACCCACCCCTATGGTCAAAGATCACGAAATACCTCATAGCCCTAAGACGCCTAGAAAGCAGCTTGAACTTGTACTCAATCCAAACGACAGTTAAGTAGCTTTTTCGAAATCTTTTCACTGGCACGCCACCAGAGAAAAATCAAAGAGCGCTTATGTACCTCTTTGGTACAGCTCTCCACGAACGGTCCTCCAAACATGGCCGCCATCCAGTCACAGCTTGAGATCAGCAGAGGCTTATGGGCCATTATGGTGCCGTCATCCAGCTTGAACACCACATCTGCCATGGGGGAAAAAACATATATTCAGGAATTTCATAAGCAGTTTTTTATTATGGCAGTCTACAAATCCTATGGTCATTTAAAACGCTGAAAAAGAAGTACAGTAAGTGTTAAATAAACAAACAGGAAAGTCCGAAGGTTATATAAGCAGTAGAAAACAGCTAGTACAAGGAAACATCCTGACCCACACATTACCCCACGATAAATTCCGAATGTGCTGAAAACACCAAACATCGCTTGCTCTTCTGATGGACATCTGATTACATAAGTTTAAAAAGCCAGCTGGTGAAATATTGAGCACTGACCCGTCTCCTTGGGAGGTGGAGGAACAAGTTGCTAAATATCATAATAAGGCAGAAAGGATGAAAGGACTTGATTTGGGAACAGATAAAAATATATATATAATACTCAGTTGCTTTTTTTAATGCATGAGGTATAAAATAACCTCATGCTGCGACAAGTGAAGTGCAATAAACTTCCAGAGAGAAAGAGAACATTTAGGAGAGTAAGAGAAACACTCAGTTTATTTGCATTTATTTAATTATTTTTAAACTACAGACAGTCAGGGGACAAATTAAAGTCGTGGCTGTAAGGGGGATTTATTTATTCTTCTTGCATAGTCTGCTTGTCTTCTGAGTTATGGATGTGGTGCCAGTCTCGTTCACACACTATGGGCAATTTGGGAATGCAAATTATTCTAATCTGCATTTCTTTGGACTGCACCACAAGCATGGGGAGAACATGCAAACCTGAGGCGGGAATCGATCCCAGAGCCCGGAAGTGCAAGGCGACAATGTTCACCACTTAGCCACAATGCTGCCTGAGATTATAGCTATGAATTATAAATAGGTTCTTCAGTTGTTTAAGTGGAAGTTAAATAATTGTGTATCAACATCATGTGCCAATAATTCTGGAGTATATATAATCATGCTTATGAAATATTATCCAATGAATTAGATGGCTGTTTCTTTCCTCAGACTCACCAGAGAAGGTCCCCTTGGCTAGGCACTCCTTGATGCGGTTGGTGCGCCTCACATGGAAGGCCTTGGTGATCTCCTGGTTCATGAACGCTTCATCGTTCAGGATGTTGGCCACCATCATGCGCAGATCGAAAACCTCCAGGAGCTCAGCGATGTGAGCCACCTGCATCAGCTCCTTCTCATGCTCGTCCAGCTTCCCCGTGTAGAGATAGCGCAAAACAGCACGGAAAGGCCCCAGCTGCATGGACGTATCCATGTGCACCACCGTCATCGGCCTGGAGGTAAAGGTCGAGGGGTCAGCCACCATTTCCTCCCGCACGCTGACAAACGCTCGGCTGAATGCTGGGAGCAGACGGCCTCCTTCACCTCCCCTGAGTGTCCCGTCACTGGTGCAGGCGCGGAGATTCGCTCGTTCTCTTTCGTCGCTGCTCTCACAAACGTCAAAGCTGGCCGCTCGCATCAGCAGCTCGCGGCCGGACAGAGGCGCCCGGGTGCGTTCTTTCTCTTTTTTGTCCTCGGGAGTCCGATGGTCAACCAGGAAAAGGTCGTAGAATTTAGATGAGGCCGTGGCGAGGTAGACACGGTGAGCGAAGATTCTTTGGCTCTCCTGCAACACGAGGACGACGTCGGCGCACAGCGGGTCCTCCAGCAGACGCCCGGGATGCTCTTCCATGCTGCTGGGGGGAGGCGGCACTGTAATGATGGGCGGAGGAGGTTTGGGAGGAAGGAACGGGGCTTGAAGGAGAGGCCGCTGGACGTTGCGCAAATGCGACTTCCAAAACTGCAGATGGCGGCGTGAAATCAGGGCAGCACGAATAGCGTTGTCAAATACATCCTTGATACCAAACTGGGCAACCACGCTAGTCTCATAGTATGGGACACCAAGCTCTTTGGCGACCTCACGGCCCTTCTCCGGTGGCAAGATCTCGTTGGATTTTATGGGCCTGAAATGAAGAAATGCTGACAATTAACATGCTTTAAAAGGCTTCAGGAATGGTTGCTAATATACTCAGGGCTAATAAATACACTGAGCTGGCAGTGTATTGGTTAAAAGATCTGCAAATCTGATAAACTAGCAGCTCTCGGTCAAAAGAAAAATCATTAACGCTGTCCCACTGGTGACGCTAATGACATCGATCTGTTATCGGGACAACGATTAGTGTAGTTGCCAGGCCAGGGAGTAAAACATCTGTTTATTTTGCTATTTGCAGTAGTACAGCATCAGTACTGACAGCGTTTTCTGCTCTCACCTCGCCAGTGGGCGCCGCGCTCTGTTCACCGCCTCGAGATCAGCATATCTAAGGTCCAGCTGGCAGCCGACAAGGATGACAGGAGCTCTGGGGCAGAAGTGTTTGATTTCTGGGTACCACATGGTCCTCACATGGTGCAGAGAGTTCGGGTTAGCGATTGAGAAACACAGGACCACCACGTCAGACCTGCCAAAAACACCCGCAGGGATGCAGCGATGCAACATTCGTCTACGAGAGCACGAAATGCAGCCTGAAAAAAAAAAAAAAAAAAAAAAAAGCCGTTCCTGGACATCTTACCGTCCGTAAGCAAACCGGCGGTCCTTGTGATGATCCCCGAAAGTGTCCCAGAGCCGCAAGGACACGCTGACGTCATCCACCACATCCCTAGATCGCTCTAGAACCTGGTTGGAGAAACACACCTATCACATGCATGGAGATTTACCCAGGTCATTACTGTAATCGCATTTTTAACACTTCCGATATCTCTATAAACCAGCGCATGTTGGGAACAAAGCTAGTTACATAGTTGACTGCAGAATTTCCTCACCTCCTGGCAGACTCGGTACTGGTCTATGGCCCAGACAGTGGGAACGTGTGTGGCGAGCAGCTGGTACTGGGTCAGGGTAGCATTGCAAGCTCGGGCACAGATGAGCCGGGTCTTTCCCACTGCGTTGTCCCCAACAACCACACACTTGATGGTCTCGACATTTGGCCTCTCATAGTCCATATCAGAATCCATAAAATGGGACCTAAAAACAACATCATTTAAAAAATGTCAATAAAAAAAAAATCATACAGATATACTAATACTATGCTTCCTGGTCAAAGTGGTCACAATTTTGTGCAACACTGCTAGTGTGTAAAATCCAAAAGCTGTTCTGGTTCTAAATAAAAACAACAGAGATCCAGCAGCCTGGTGTCACTTTGTGTGTGCTGAGCTCTGTAATAAGCTGTAATAACCACTCGTTCTCTAAACAGGGGTCACATGAGACAGAAGTGTTGTTACAGCACTTTAGACGATCAGTAATGCTGTTCGGGCTGCATTCTGAATTCAGCGACGTCCCTGCGCACTGTTAACAGTTATACGTTTAAACGCTTGAAACACAGCTCGTGTTGTGGGTGTGGATGTTCACATTGAGGTGACTTCACTGAAGCGTGTACACTGCACAGGTGGAATAAGGAACGTGCCATTTCAACATATTGACCTGCCTCAAGTGTAACGCTAACAATAACGTATTTCTGCACTGAACAAACTGCTCATATATCATAGTCATAATGTATCAACCAAACCTGGTATTATGGTATTCCAATCATACCGCCTTTCATTGATTAAACCATTTCCAGAGTTCATGATTTCTGTAAAAGTTTCTGGATTCTGTGGCGTTCATTAATATCAATGCTTCTGTCGCAAATGAGACGATGCTTTGAAATACGCTGTGCTTTACTCCGTATAAAATGATCTGCAGGTACAGTAATGTTAATAAACACTGACATTTCAAGCTTTCTAATTAACCATTCCATAGCTGAATTCCAAATAGTGTAAAATGGAAAGCTAATACACTATTGAATAATCTCTTGTTCCACACACTAAGTAGTGCCCTTGATCAGGGGTTAGAGAGGGATTTTGGATTCAGGCTTGAAGCTATTTACTGTAACTCTGATCCCAACATAGACGTTAAGAGGCTTTCTGGAATGATGTAGGAGCAGTTTTTTAGGACACAAAGTGTTGTTTAAGATGACAATGTTATGAGATGTCCTTATAATATATACAATATATAATGTCCCTTATGCCATCCAGAAGTGGGTTGGATCATGGCGGACAGACTTTGTGACATCAGGTGCAAAAGGCCAATACGAGAAAAAAGTAGAGTAAAAACTTATATGAAATATATTTTATTCATAAAATAACTGAATCTTGAATTTCACTGTTTATCAAAACAGTAAAAATAAATGAAACTACTCTGATTTGTCCTGCTGCAAATCAGCATTCCTCACATCACATGTCACATGCTTAAATTCCTCCTCGGCTATAAATCTATGAGTTGAACAATTGCTCATTAGTCACATTCAGCTCTTAAGGGCTAAACATGAGCGTGATTAGACATAAATAAATAACCATTAAACCATACAACCTGATAATAGACTGGACAAAAGCACTTTAGCTCAGCTCGTCAATACCGTAGCTAAATATGCTTCATCAATTTGTGAAAGCCATGAATAAGCCCAGAATGACGATGTGTGTGTGTTTGTGTGTGTATATATA
>JAOTQY010000033.1:3110357-3121976 GCA_026413445.1 Dolichallabes microphthalmus
ACCAGAGCGGTGTTTTGTTATTGGACTTCTGTGCTCGTCACGGATTGTCCATAACGAACACCATGTTCAGGCATAAGTTGTTGTTGACTTTAACAATCTTATCCTCAATCCCCCTGTCTATTTTGACAATGCAACTCTCATCAGTGTGATCTTTTCACTTGTCTTTCAAGCTCTACTGCTTCTCATTTCTGAATGTGAAAATAAAACAACTGCAAATTTGGTCCCATTTGTGAACAAAATATCGACATACTTGAGTCTAAAGCTCCTCCAGCCAGAGTCTGGTTAACTTCATCCTGAGTGTCACACAGCTGATTGGAAAGAAAGAAGAAAAAAAGGCCACGTTATGTAATAAGGCAAGGCAAGTTTATTTGTATAGCACATTTCATACACAATGGTAATTCAAAGTGCTTTACATAGAAGAAAAGAAAACAATCAAAATGAAATAAAAGATAATAGCAATAAACCTTTTTAACGAAAACTTTTAAATGTAATTTAAAATAAAAATTAAAACAGTTTTTAATAAGGACAGCTCTTTGATAGAAAAAAAAATATACAAGTTAAAATTACACAAGGGGACACACACTTAAAAAAATCTCTCACCTCCTGGATCTGATCAACCAGGTTCTCTGCTCTCTCAACTGTTATACCCTTCAGTGAAATCCTCAGAGCTGCTACGCCTGCCTGGTACGCCTGCATCACCTACCGCAAGCGGACACACACATGCATATCTTTTTATGTAAAAAGTACATTTCTAGCATACAATTTATAATAATCTCTACAGAGTGTTTATTTAAAGCCCGATCTTTTTTGCTGTTGTTGTAAAATTTTGTAAATCAATAGTATGTGGGTTTTACCAGGCGATCAGACTGTGAGGTCGCTATCCTTTCCAGGATTGCTTTGACGGTTTCGAGCTGAGTGTACAGCCGATCTGCTTTGCCCTCTACACGTTTTTTACCCTTTAGGCATCTTAATGCCTGGGAGCGTGTGTCGGTGTGTGTGTCAGAGAAAGAGAGAGAGAAAGAGAGAGAGAGAGAGAAAAAGAAACTTTTGCTGATCAATAACTGGTAGATAAAATTCAATAAAACATCTTTAAAATCTAATAATGTCATCATACCTGTGACTTTTTCCCCTCTTTTAGCAGAACCTTTGCCTGTTCTTTACATCTGGAAATAAAAGTGATATGTGCCTTGAAATTATATGCCTTGTTAACCAAACTAATAAAATTGCATTACAAACATAAAGCAAAGAAGATGGTACTGGTACAATAAAGCCTTGGATTGCAACTAACTTGGTTTGCGAGTGTTTTACAGGATGAGCATAAATTTGAAATAAATTTTAAAACGAGCAAGGTCTTGAAATATGAGCAGGACATATACGCTTTGTCTGCTGAGCGTCACGTGATCACAACTGAGCCAATGGTTCTTCTATCGCGTGTGCTGCCGGAAACTGGGCAATTCTCTTCCATGCTCTCTCAGTGTGCGTCACTCGTTTAGTCAACATCTGTGCGCACGTGTACTGCTATAGCATTGTGACCACACATGTGTGTACATAAAGCATTTTTTTTGTGACTTTTTTTACTGACAGTTCTTTAGTAACTGTCCTGAAACAATGGCCTATGGGTTACAAAGGCTGTAGGAGTGTGGGAGATGAACCTGATTAACAACAATGCAACATCATATTTCTGCAAAATCCTCAAAAGGAGGCAAAAGAGACCTATATGTCATTAGGTAGGTTTATTGGCAAAGACTGAAAAAAAAATTATTCCAGCTTGTGTGCGTGTGTGTGTAAGAAAGTCGTCATACACAGCCACAATTGGAGGAATAGGAAGGGTCAGCGACTATAGGAGACGTAGAAAGGGTCAGTATAGGGCAGGTGTACTCAAATATAATTGTCAAAGGTCCACTTTCCAAATTTCTATACTGTTCAGGGTCCGGAGAAATGACCGTCCAAATTCAAGTACAAAAAAAGGTAAACTCAAATCATGGATGATGGGGGCGCGAGTTCTGATCATGCGACGGGCGTTTTCTCATTAGCATTTTTGTTTTGGCGGCGATCCAGATTTAATCGTATTTGGGTCCGGATGCGGACCGGAGTCTGCCTATTGAGTACCCCGGGTATAAGGGAAGGCATTATAAGATATGGGGAAGGGGTTAGCCACTAGGGAAGGAGTAGGAAGAGCCAACCACTATGTGGAGGTTTCAACTACTATGGAATCTGGGGGAGGAGTCAGGTACATGAAAATGAACCTGATTGACTTGTGAATTCAGAATATTTGTATTTATTTGTTATAAATGAGCTTTCTTACCTCTCCACTTCTTTCCCCAGGGCCTCAACTCTCTCCTCCAGCAGCTTCTCACTACGCTGGAGCTGGTAGATTCCTAGGTCCACTTCACTGACAGGAGACACACGTCCCTGTCCTGCTTGACTGAACTTTACCAGCTAGACAAAACATGAGTGAATACCAAGTGTGCAGAAAAATATACATGCACAGCTTTGTAATATTAGCTCTTATGCTGAATCTCACACACCTTTTCATCCTCGTGCAGTGAGACGGTGACATGTTTCTCCCTCTGGAGCTGCAGCAGCGCGAGACACAGTGTAGTCTCATCAGGACAGATATGAGAGGAGAAAGAGCGCAGCTCCTGAAATGAGAGCAGCATGCGCCCTGCGAGAGGAGAGCTCCGATACGCAGCCATCAAAGCTGCAGCCTTCTCCTGTAACACACGGGAGGTTTAACATTAAAATACCTGACACTGTGGCTATGGAACTGGTAACTTTACACCATTGGGAACTTACTTTAACCAATTCGATTACCACAAATGACTCCTCCAGTGGAACTCGTCCACTGCCCAGTAGAGCAGACAGCGTCCATTTCAGAGGTCTGACCAACAACAACCCGACGCCCCACGACAGCCAGCCGGAGTCTACATTAGCAGCAAAGTCAGATTCTTTCTGCACCTTCCCGCTCCTGGAACAGAAATGCAGCCACAAGATGAGCCAGAAATACAGATCACTATAAGAACCACTAGTACAAATAATTTTTATGCACTTCGTCAAATCACACCAACGTGATAAGCTAAGGGCTCTCACACGTACAAGTCATTTTACCCTGTAAGTACTCAATACCACTAATGGTTTTCCGCTGTTCTTTTCTTCCTTTTCTCCCCTGACTCTAAAATACAGACACGAGCTATGTGTTAAGTATGCTAAGCAGTACCTGATCATGCTCTAAGCAGTACCTGATCATGCTCTGTATAATGGTACTCAGACCCAGAGGAACGCTCCCCTTGCGGCGAAAACTTTCATTCAGGTCCTGCAAGCTCATGCAAACAGATCCACGTTGTCTGCAGCTCTGCACCACCAAAGGTGTCCAGAAGTTCATCTTGCTGTCCCAGTCGGTTGGGTTGACCTCTCGGTTCTCTTTCAAAGCCGAGAACAGGAACGCCATCCGTTCATCATCGTCCCAGTCTGGAGGAAATTCGAAGGAGGACGTACCGACTTTTTGCTGTAGTGAAACTGGCATTGCGCTAAAAGAGAAGGTAATACGGTCAACACACATGACAATATATGAGGTTGACAATATGTCACTTAGAAACTCCAACCATATTAACAAGGATGAACTCCAAACATTTGGTTTGTTCAACCAGGGGATTGATTAGAAAAGGCAAAAACAGCCTCCAAGTGGGTGCTCGCCCTATCATCCGGAGATCGCTGGTTCGATTCTCTGGTCCGTAACCTCTCACAGCCGGAGGTCTAGAGAGAGCTGATTAGCCGAGCTCTCTCAGAGGGGAGGGATGAGAGGTACTTAGTGCTCCCACATTAATCACAGCTCTACAGCCAATCAGGGGCGTCTGTGAGCTCGCGCAAGCGGAAGGAGCGGATAGCGCTGTCCTCCGAGTGTGTTACGCCGCCTCCAACGGTGCGTGAGCGAGCAGATTGAAATGAAGCGGTCGGCTGGCGTCAGGTGGTTCAGAGGAAACACGTGATAGTCTTCGGCCCTCCTTACGGAGTGGTAGTAGTAATAGCCTTACTGTGGAGCCCCCTAGTGACAGGGAGGATTTGGACATGACTAAATTAGGGAGAAAATAGGGGGGGAAATTTATATATAAATGCAAAGTTTCTTTTGTCCGTAGGGGTATTTATTTATTTTTGTTTACTTAATGTTATTGTAAAATGAAAGGTGACTAAATGAAAAGCACAAACCGCTCTATTGAAGCAAATGTTGTTTTTTTTTTATTATTCTTTCCCCTCAAGCAGACTTTTTAGTGTCAATAATACTAATGATAATAAGAGTGCTCGTCTTCCACATTTCTCCCTGGCTGCCAGTCTGGCAGTGAACACTTCACAAATAGAACTCAATCCCCTCAGGTTACTGCTGACCTGAGCAGAAAAAAAAGTCACTTTAGGATGATTGTATATAAATCATGGCTCCAGCACTCTGTACTGTACAACTGTACCACTTACAGTAGATCATCAATCCTATAATTTTTTATGTAAAATTATACCGTAAATATGATCTGATCTTTGATTATTTCTATTCTATTCAGACAGAGTGGAGCACATTGTATCACTTTTGAGCAGTTTGATCAGAATTTTTTTAAATTTTATAATGGCACATTTTGTTCGTACATTTGGACTAATTGTTTGAATAGTACTTGAGTGTGAGCTCTGCTTGGAACGTGAATTAACATATATATATATATTTTTTTAAATGTTTCTTAAAAAATCGATAAGCATCATCTCATTTGCAAGAGAAGCACAGAAGGTGCATCAGGAATCCAGGAAGCATCACATATTGGTAGAGCATATGAGGTAATCAAAGATAAATCAAACTTCTGCACGTAATTATCCTTGTTAATTTCTTACAATAAGAAACTATAAGAAAAAAGAACAAAATATAAACATTTTCAAAAAATATATCAAAAAGAAATATATAAGGAATGTAAAAACCTATATGTACAAAAGACAAAATAGCAGTTTAAGTGGAAATAAAAATGGAAATGTCCAGAAAGTGTGCACTTGTTCATGTACAGTATGTGCAAATGTGTAATGTCCATGAGTGTCCGGGGTATGTGCATCTGTACATGAGTGAACATCTTCATCTATTCATTAATTTAAAATTATATAAGGCCACTAAACATACATACTGCACGATTGCCTGATCTGCAGCTAAAAGTACAGTTTGAGTTACTTTCAGAGAAAATTAATCAACACCCTTTGACCCAACATTGACAAACTTTCGTACTGAACCACATCGTACTGTATTCTTTGCCTGGGTCTATAGAGTGTGTAAGGATGTACATAGCCTTTGGAATCGAATCCCCAACTTTCACTAACCTGCTTCAGAGCCCTGGAGGTCATTTGATAATAAATTTTAAAAAATTGTGATTCCAACCCCCCTTCAAACAAAGCTCTCCATTTTCCCTCTCCGTCGTGGCTCTTTACCCCGAGGTATTGACGAATTGTGTTTGTTTACCGCTGCGTCACGTTTTCCTTTTTTAAACCTGACATTTAGCAGCTGCGAGCGCTCGGCAAATACGGCATATTTGATTTGCGCAATATGCCTCCATTATGTGATTTATTTGAAATTGACTCATTCAGCGCACGCAACTTTTGACCCCTTCAATCTGCATCGAATTGCATAAATGCAAAGTGCTGTTTCTGACTGAGCTCAGGACTGTGATAGACAACGGAAGCGTGCACTGGGAGCAGAGAAAGTCTAGCCTCTAATATATATATCTTTCATACAGTGCTACAGTATGTGTATGCATTTTGAATGATTTGTTCTTTTTGAATGAATCTTTAACGTGACTCAGATGAACGAGTCGTCTCGGAGAGTGATTCGTTCATTTTCTATTGGGTGCGCATGCACAAAGCATCGCAAAACCTCCGCACGTTATATACAGGAAACAGTATTGAACGATGGTGCTAGTAAGTCTTCGAGTCGCGAGTCGTTCTTTCTTTTGACACGTGACGCTATGCGGTGCAATAGATTCAAAAGAACGAACGACTCAGATTGGAAGATATAAGAGGTGAGCTGCTCATTCTGTTTATTATAAAATGTTCTTAGTTACATTGTAATATTTTCATAACTGGAACTATAGCCAAACTTTGTGTGTGTAGACGTATTGGAGGTATTTTTGTTGAAAACGCCACATTTTAAATTATTTCTGATCAAAAGAACGAAATGACTCAAAAAAAGATTCGTTCATTTTGATGAACGAGATTCAAAGAACCGAATCACTAAAATGATTCGAAGTAGCGCATATGTCTGAGAGCTGTTCAAAACTTGTTCGCGTCAGTGGAAAGCAAAGCAATTTAGTAAAGACACTTATTTGTTGGTAAGAAAAATATTTAACTACATTTACAGTACATGTCTTTTCTAAATGTTTTGATTGTTTTTATATGCAAAAATATGATTATAGTGTTGGAAATTGGTAATATTGGTAATATTTTTGCGTGGTTTTAAACGGATTACTTGCACTTACATTATTTCCTATGGGAAAATGCATTTCACAATACGAAATAAGAGGCAACCTTTCTTCATAAGGAATTCTACAGTGTGGAGAAAAAAAACAACGTTTCTGACCAGATTACGTATTTGAGGAGCATCCTCCTTTAAAGCCTGTCTGAATTTAATGTTCATATACAGTAGAAACCTATTTAAAAATAAATGTTTAGATAAATTAGCAATAAAGCCATCATTCCATTAAAAAAATTATTTTTAAATATAATTCTAAGAAGGGATCACTCCAGACTATTACGACACAAACGTTCAGTCCAGTTCTCTCAGTGGATGAGGACGAGTCTGATGGGTTGGTAATCCGCTCAGTCAGGATCGCCGCTCTCCATCAGACGTGTTTATCGGTTGCTGCCTGAGCTCTGCGTGAAGTGTGACTTTGCAGATCTTGTATGGGTCTGAACAGCTGGAGCTCTCCTTCCTTTCACCGAGAGGTTTTCGAAACACTCGTCTTTAAGGAACAGAGCTTTCTTTCGAGCGGTATCGATGCCGCGGCACCTCTGGGACCGTGTTAACCCGACACCGAGGCCTGTCTGCCTCAAATTGAGCCTTCAAGGTGATGGATGCCCTGAGCAGATGTATAAGGCTGATGCTTGCTCTGTGCGGCTGGTCCTAATGCATGTGCGCTGCCCCAGTGGGCCAACAGATCCATATATCAGCGACTCTGTGTGTAAATACGGCTCCGTGTCGAGACGTCGTGGTAAGTAATTGTCGTCGCCTCTTGGAGCGTCACTGCCTTGATCCATGCTTTGTGTTCGTGGCTCGGCTCGATATATGAAATAGAGTTAAGCAGCCTAGCAGTGGGGCTGATACGAACACCGTGTCTTATGGGATATAAGAGCTTGTAATGCTTTAAACGTGCTCCTGATATCAGTAGGGGAAAACATTGTGCGTCATAAATTCAGTTTTCTCATGTCTCACTCCATAACGGTACATGCTTGCTGGATTTTCAGTTTTTTTTCATAAACAATCTTTAAACCGGCTTAAGGAATAAACAAGAAAAAGTTGCTTCCTTTCATCGTTCCTTATTTGGCGTTTGCTTTCATTTTCTTTACAGACATGAAGTCGCAGATCACCTGATATCTTTTGTCGACTTTTTCCAGCCACAAGCTTCAGAATCTTGAATGTCACGATCTCTCTCTCTTTGATTTATTTAACGGTCTCACATACTGTACCACTTCTGTCATTTATGTGACTTATGTGTCTCTTTTCTTTCTCTTTGGAAACATGGATCTTCACAAGTAGTCAAGTAGGCTGAGACCATTCAATATTGGAAGGTAATGTAACCATGACAACCAGCATAAATAATTAAGGCCAGGAAAATGATTTTTCAAAGTGGAGTACGCAGAATGTCATTACAGTTAGTTATTGTCGTGCTCGTGCTAATCACTTGACCATGTAAAGCTCAATAACCCCCCCCCCAATAGAAAAAAAAAATCCATAATAAAAATGAATACATAAATATATAAATGTCAACTTGAGACTTACTGAGATTTTAATTAAACAAAAAAAAATCAAAAGGGATTAATCATGCATGGCAGAACTAAAGTATTTTAGATTTTTTTTTTATGTGTCTAAAAAATGTAAATTGCTGAATTACAGAGCTGTGCAAAAATCTTGAGCCCCCCTTTTTTCCTTCATATTAAGTTCATTTAAATAAAATTAAATGATGTAGATTAACTCAACTCAACTCATCTTTATTTGTATAGCACTTTTACAACAAGAATGCCCCAAAGTGCTTCACATAAATAATAAAATAGCATAGTAATCTAATAAAATATAATATAAAAAATAAAAAACAAGATAATAATAAAAATAAAAAATAAAGTATTAAATTATTACAAATTAAATTAAAGAAATGAGAACAGTTGTTTTACTGTGAGCAGTTTCTCTGTGTGCCTAAAGACACAATAATAATAAAAAAAAACTGGTTGTTTATGTACAGTAACAACCTCAGCAGCAGCCTCATTTCCCCGCTCGTCTGTTCCGACCATTCAGCATCAGCAGTAAACTAATCACCAGCCTGATCATCTGTCATCATCTGCACCGGTTTCTCACTGGGTTATGCCTTAAGTTGGATGTTTTTTTAATGCTTAAATGAGTCATAGATCACTGTGTGGCTTAATGAACAAGAAAAAAAACCCTATAAAAACTGCTCAGGTACAGTACAGGGACTGGATTGAAAATGAAAGCCAAAAAAGTCCTTCAGGGAGGCTGGAGAACTATTCCTCAAGACGACATTAAAAATACATGAAAGTCTGGCTCTTTGGTAGCAAAATATGAAGAAATTGGGGTGTAGAGATTTTTGCACAGTACCGTACAGTATATTCATAATAATCATCTCGGCTATTATTTTACTCCACACTGGAAGTGAGGCGTGTGTGAACGCTGTTATAGGTCACATTTATCACTCGTTAGCACATAAAGAAATAAAATCTGAAGAAGGAAACCATATGAACGATTCAATGACTGATTCTAGATTTCTAACAGAAGGCACAAGCTTTCATGGTGGAGTTGTTTTGTTCAGGTGGCCGGTGATGAAGAAGCACTAACGCTGCTATAACCGTGCAGTCTGGGTCCTGCTGGGAGACACTGGTCCCGGGTCTAGTTAGCCCTGTCGCTCTCCGGTTCCCTGTAGAGCTGACAGAGTGCTCACTTCCCCGTCTTCCACAAACAGTCGTGTAAAATTCTCCTCAGTGCTACTGAACAAGGCTAAAGGTCTCACTTATTTACAAAGTGCCGGAGGATCATTTGCATTTCCATTTGCATTTATCCTTTTAATCCAAGGCGAAGGCCGGGTAACACATCCTAATGGGCTGATTTCTTGCATTACTCATTACAAAAACATAAGTTCAACCTGTTGGAAATGCATTGTGGTGCAGGAAAAGAAAAAAAATCTTTAAAATGTAAATGAGGTGATTGAACATTAAAGGTGTATTAATTTGCATATTACATCCATTCATTTGTCATTAAATGGATTTAACTCTTTTGATCAAACAGACAGAGCTATATAAACATTTCTGATTATTAGTGTTATTATTTTTTCTCTTAGGGATGCACTGAAATGTTAGACAATAAAAAAGCAAAGTAAGGACAAAGATAATGATAAAAATATAAACGTATTTCCACCAATAATTGTCAGATTTACACTTTTTTCTTTTTCTTTTTTTACATTCTGTGCGAAGGTTTAAAGAGCAATTCACACTGTTAGGTTTTAAAAGTCGGAATTTCCTCTGTATGTGGGAAACACGCACTTAAAGGTCACCTTTTATGCCAAATTCATTTTTAGACATTCAGATGGCTCTTCAGTGGGCATCTACAAACAAACGTGAGGAAAATACAGTTCTTGCTTCTTTATCCGTTTCGTTATTAGCCAATTAGATTGCCGTGAAAAAGTATTTGCCCCCTTTCTTTTACTTTTTTAATATTTGGTTAAATTTTGTCAAACTTAAATAACTCAAACTAAGTGTAATAACCTGAGTCAATCGAAAATGCAGTTTGTAAATGATGATTCTATTGATTAAGGGGAGAAAATGCTGTCCAAACCTACCAGGCCCAATGTGAAAAACCTTTTTGGATGGTGTGCATCCCATTACTGCACACCCATAATAAAAATTAACACAGTGTTTCATAACAAGAACTTTATACCAACAATTAAACATGGTGGTAGTGTGATGGTGTGACGCTTTGGAGGTTCAGGACCTGGACGACTTGCCATAATTGATGCATCTGTGATCTACCAGAAAATGTTCGGCCATCAGTTTGTGACCTCAAGCTCAGGTGCACACGGCTTTATACAGCCGATGACGACGATGATCCGAAACGCACCAGCAAGTCCACCTCTGAATGGCGCAAAAGTCAAAATCCAAACTTAAATCCGATTGAGTTGTGGGGCACAACTTTAAACAGACTGTTCATACTTGAAAATGTGGCTGAATTTATACAATTCTGCAAAGAAGAGCGGGCCAAAATTCCTCCACAGCGATGTGAAAAACTCATTACTGGTTATCGCAAACACTTGATTCCAGTTGTTGTCGCCAAGGGTAGCAACCAGCTATTAGGTTTAGGGGGCAATTATTTTTTCACATAGGGCCAGGCAGGTTTGGACAGCTTTTTTTCCTTAATAAATGAATCATCATTTAAAAACTGCATTTTTGATTTACTCAGGTTATCTTTTTGTAATATTAAAATTTTATTTATCACCTGAATCATTTAAGTGTGACACAAAGGCAAGAAATTAAATCAGAAGGGGGCAAATACTTTTTCACAGCACTGTAAAGGGGAACCCTTCCATGTGCTTGTTGCTCAACTTGAAAGATAAAGCATTAACAGACACTTTGAGGCATCGCTGTGACTTACTTGTTAAAGAAATATGGGACCTTTAAGGCAGTGGTCATAGTGTGTGATGCGAGTAAGAAGGGGTTGTTAACATCAGCAATGAGACATGTGGATATATTTAAGCATGTTTGATTTACAGCGATATCTTGGCATACAAATTTAGTTCTTAAGGCGAAATTTCATATTGTGAAAAGCATTTTCCCACAGGAAATAATGTAAATGCAGATCATCTGTTCCAGCCCCCCCAAATATTACCAATTTCCCAATTACAATCATATTTTTGCATATAAAACAATCCAAACATTTAGAAAAGACATTTAAATTAAGTAAAATCTGAAATAAATAGACATTAAACCTCACTTAACCTTAATTTATGATTCCTCTTGGCACTGGCTGCCTTAAAATTCTCTCCTGTTATACTGAACTTCCAGCCTCTTAACACCGTATGACTGCAGATCAATCCCTGCTATCCCCAAATGAGGATGGGTTCCCTGTTGAGTCTGGTTCCTCTCAGGGTTTCTTCGTATTGCCATCTCAGGAAGTTCGCATTTCATACAAACTTCTATAATTCTTTTGATTGTGTAAAGCTGCTTTGCAACCATGTCAATTGTTAAAAGCACCCTACAAATAAAATGTAATTGAATTGAATTGAAATTAGGCGGCACGGTGGTGTAGTGGTTAGCACTGTCGCCTTGCACCTCCAGGGTCCGGGCTCAATTCCTGACCAGGCTCGATTCCCATCTCTGTGTGCATGGAGTTTG
>JAOTQY010000033.1:3209563-3230002 GCA_026413445.1 Dolichallabes microphthalmus
GTTTCCTGGGATAGGCTCCAGGCCCCCGCAACCCTGTATATAAGGATAAAGCGGTACAGAAAATGAATGAATGAATGGAATGTGAATCAAAATGGTCAGATTGTCCAATTCCATGAGATGCTCAGATCTATGTACTGCTGTGATATCTGATCGAATATGTAGTCAAGTACCAGCATGATAACAAACAGGGTAAGAGCTAGCGTTTTAGAAAAAGGTTAACCAAGATATTACATTATAACCAATTGTAATAAATAGGGACAGTTAAAAACTACCATTATAACAAATAAGAAAACCATGAATTAGCATAATAGGGAAAAAGGGCTGTGGCGACTCAATGTTTTAAGGCTCTGATTTACTGACCAGCAGTTCGGCCCCAGTTCTACCAGGTTGCTGCTGTTGGGCCCTTGAGCAAGGCCCCTAACCCTGTCTGCTCCAGGAGTGCTGTATAATAACTGACCCCAGCCTCTATTTGTATTAAAATAAAGTTTGAATAATATTGTGCAGCAATGTATATGTGACAAATAAAGGCTGAATTTAACTTAAAGGGTATCCATAATTAGCATTTAATTAAAAAGGTAACCTTGAACTAGGTGATGTAGTGCTCAGAACAGGATGACCAAGAAGTTAACCAGTGTTTTAGTTAGTTTGTTTGTTTGTTTGTTTTTGTGAAAATCTATCCAAAATCTGACCTAGATCTAGAATTATACTTAATATGTATCCAAGAAAAGCAAACAGTGTAATCCAGAAGAATACTTGACAAATTCAATATGTAGAAAGCTCCTATTGTAGTGCAGTGACCTGGCACAAAGTGCTATATTCATTCATTCATTCATCTTCATTAAGCGCTTAGTCAAACTGGCAGTGGATCCAGAGCGTATCACGGGTTGTGAGCCAGAAGTATAGTGTAGTTAGTTACGGTCCACTTAATTGCTCCCCAGAAATAAAACTGTAGTTTGGGCGGAATTATTGGTCCAAATATCTTCTTCCACATATCAGTAAATCCCTTGAGTCTTAGCCTGTTCTGGGTCTATGACAACCTCCACAGTTGTTTCTTAAATGAGGTGGGTCTGACAGAGATATCTCACTCTAATCCCTGGTTGGCCTAGTGGCCTATACAACATCCCCATCTCCTGGACACATTTTGAATTACAAGGGCAAAGATCCATTAAAAAATTTATAGAACAAACTCTATTGTTCTTTTGTTTTTCTTTTATATATATAAATACACAATACATTCCCTTATTTTATAATCTCTTGGTTCAGTTTGAAATAGTAATGAAAGTAAGCAGCCTTGTATAAATTAAAACTCAACAACTTTAACTCATAGGATAAAGCGGTATAGAAAATGAATGAATGAATGAATGAACTTTAACTCATTTATCTTATATACCGCTTTATTCTGTATTCAGGGTCACGGGGGGCCTGGAGCCTTTCCCAGGAGACTTATTAGTTCAGGAGGCAGGGTACACCTGGGACAGGGTGTGAATTCACCTCAAGCTACACACACATACACATTCATTCACACACTATGGGTGACAGGGCTAACCACTACACCATCTTTCCCTGACATGATGCTGACAAATCACAGATTGGCAATGCAATGAAGATAACCTTATCTGATTGCGAAAGAAAATCCCAAGCTGCATTCCATTCCCTAGTGTACTTCACTGCGCAGGGAATGTAGGTTAAGGGAACTTCTTAAAAAGTCACTTCCTCTGTGCGTTACCATGGTAACATAAACATGTTGGATACCTGTCGCTGCGGCTGTGGAAATTTCACACTCCGGACGATAATTATTGAATATTTATTGAAAAATAACATGTATAACTTAATTAATTAATTAATTTACAAGATATACAGATTTTTTCCAGATTACTAGTCTAAGGATTTCTTGGTTAAATTAAAATGTAAATTATTGTGTCCTGTTAAATTATGTCGTCCTTGATAATAATGATACATAAATATAAAGCCTTTCTCAAGCTCCATTTTTTCATGGTCTAGTGAGACGCAATTTTTCATTCCCTTTTCCAGTGAAGTGAATATACAGTCCCTGACAAAAGTCTTGTCGCTTGGGTACAAATTGACCTGAAATGCCCCTCAAACATATTACTAATCAAAATTGTTTTTACAAGAAATGGCTCATTTTAATCCCAACAGCTTTTGTAATATTTTTCGGTGCAAAACTAAACTGTTGAAAAGTATTCTAATATTCACAGCTTGGTAAAGCCAATTGAGTAAATTTTTGCAAAGACACATAAGTCTTGTCATCTGTAACTAATAATGGATCAATTAAGTTTCAGGTGTGTGTGTAAAGAGCCCAGTACACTAGACCTCCACATCAACTGCAACTGACAAAAGACAGACCTCTGACAACATGACTAAGACTCACCCTGAGACTAAAGTGTTGATTATCAAGAGGCTGAAGACCAGATCCACTGCTGATGTGGCAGATACCTTCAATGTGTCTCAGCGTCAAGTACAGAGGATAAGAAAAAGATATGAAGAGACTGGAGACGTTTTTGACAAGTACAGGTCAGGCAGACCCCGCAAGACAACTGCTCGGGAGGACCGTTTGTTGGCCAGCCCATTTTCCACTGCACCACAGCTCCACACGACCTGGTCACCTGAAGTCCCAATGTCAACCAGAACAGTTTGTAGAATTCTGTCTCGAAATCGCCTCCATGGTCGAATCAGTGCCCAGAAGCCAGCACTAAACAAAAGACAATTAAAAAACCGTGTGGCATTTGCCAATGCCCACAGCCTGCCAAAAGGATGGACGGTGGGAAAGTGGAAGAAGGTGGATTTTTCAGATGAATCTTCTGTTGAATTACATCACAGTCGTCGCAAATACTGCAGGAGACCTACTGGAGCTCGCTTGGATCCGAGATTCGCCAGAAAACAGTGAAGTTTGGTGCTGTAAAAATCATGGTCTGCGTCCATCATCCAGTATGGAGATGTGCGGGAGATCTGCAAGGTAGAAGGCAACATCAATAGTCTAAAATATCAAGAAATCTTAACTACCTCATATTCCCAACCATAAAAGGGGCCAAATTCTGCAGCAGGATGGTGCTCCATCGCACACTTCCATCTCCATATCAAAGTTCCTCAAAGCGAAGAACGACAAGATGTTCCAGGATTGGCCAGCCTAGTCACCAGACATGAACATCATTGAGCATGTCTGGGGTAGGATGAAAGAGGAAGCATGGAAGACAAAACCAAGGAATGTTGATGAACTCTGGGAGGCATGCAAGACTGCTTTCTTTGCTATTCCTAATGACTTCATCAATAAATTATGAATCCTTGCCGAACCGCATGGATGCAGTCCTTCAAGCTCATGGAAGTCATATAAGATATTAAATTTAATTCGCTGATGATATGTAACACATTTTTGTATTTTAAGTAAATTATTTGTTCAATTTTCACATTAATTTCTGTAGGCGGCAAAACTTTTGTCTTGCCAGAAATTGACCTTTCTGTATCCATTAAATGATAAATCTTTTTTCATTGTAACAAATTTATTTTAGTGCATTAAACATCATTTGGGAGGGTTTTAGCTTTCATATGAGCTATTTCTGAAACCGGTTGATTATTTAAAAGTCAGGTTAATTAGCAGGTGTTTCTTCAAAATGGATAAGCGACAAGACTTTTGTCAGGGACGGTATATGAGCCAAATACATATGCTTCAATATGGGGGATTTTGGAGTGCTTCTGTGGGAATCATAATTCTTTCACAATATGGACACTAAGTATTTTGGCCAAACCTGCAATGACATTGTATTCAAATACATATATTCCATACATATGGAGTTGGCAGTTTCGACTCTTCTTAAAAGGCTGTCGACAATATTTTTGAGTGTTTCTGTGGGAATTCCCATGCCTTTATGAGGTCAGGCACTGATGTTGGAAGAGAAGGCCTGGCTCACAATTTCCGTTTCAGTTCATCCCTTGATGGGATTGAGGTCAGCGCTCTGTGCGGGCCAGTCAGGTTCTCCCACTCTGTACTCAACACGCCATGTCTTCATAGTCTTTGCTTGGGGAAGAGTCATGTTGGAATAGAAAAGGGCCTTCCCAAAACTTTGCCACAATGTTGAAAGCATACCATTGTCCAAGATGTCTTCATGGTATGCTAAAGCATTGATATTGCCCTTCACTTGGCATAAGGGCCTGATTGAAACAACTGAATTCAATAATTAACAGGTTTGGCCAAATACCTTTTTCTCCATATAGTGTATGTATAAAGAATATTATGACTTAATAAGACTCAACCTAGTAACCAGTGTAATGTAATATCTCATAAATATGAGGTAATATCTTATAATTATGCCTTATTGACTAAAGTATGATTAACTAATGCAGATATTTGATAGCTCTGTATAAAATATTTTATTTTATTCATAAATTGGGAGTACTTTTTGTGGATACCCTTATAAGGTGTGTGTGTGTGTGTGTGTGTGTCTGTGTCTTCCGGCTGTCCCCTTCACGTGACGTGGATGCTTTTAAGGATTACTGGTGAGTCCTTTTTTCCCCCATTTTTAGGAAAAATATCAAGGACAAATTGTTTAACCTGTGTGATTCTCCATGAATAAAAACCTGCACATATACGCATCCGAACAATATGCGGCATGAGATGTTTGCATGACGTCGCGCATCAATACGAACCTATTCTGCGAAAACATAACATCCAGGTACCCGTTATAAACATAAAGCCGAGTGCGTGGAAATGTAGACCTATAGTGTAGGGCTTTGGGTTTAACATGTGTGATTTACACGGTGTTCAAAGAATATATATTTTATTTTGCAAAACTAAGCGCTATTTAAGTATTGTTGACAATGTAGGGTTGACCTTGCCAATAATTATTCTGCGCATGCGCATTGACAGTGGTACACAAATGCCAGTTTGCGTTGCTGTGCTAAAAACACTAGCGATAAAGCTCACATTCGTCCTTAATTACGGTTTTTTTCCTGAGCTTTTGTTGGTTTCCGTAAGTATTTACCGTAGGTAGTCTGTATGGTTTGATTGTTAGCACATTTAGCAGCTGGGGTTTTCAGGTCTAGACATAACGCACGTATCATCCTTAATATATTAAATTTTTATAAAGCGTTAAAACAACCGTAAAACGCTAAGCGTATGTACTTCAGCGTGTTTTTTTATTTATTTATTTTACAGAATCTGCTTGCCCAGTTTCAACTTGGTCAGAATTATTTTAGAATGTATATTTTAGTGGCAACATTATTAGGCCTGAATTAGCTATTTCAAAGTTCATTAATTTCTTGAGTGCTTTCAATTGTTAAAACCGTATCCCATGTACTGCAGTTTCTTTATATATATATTATATATTTTTAATAGGCTACTACTACCACCACTCAGTCGAGAGGCCCGCAGACTCACGTGACGCCGGCCGCATCTTTTCGAACTGCTTGCTCACGCACCGTTGGGTGCGTCGTAACACACTCGGAGGACAGCGCTATCCGCTTGCGCGAGCTCACAGGCACTCCTGATTGGCTGTGACTAATGTGGGAGCACGAAGTACATCTTAACCCTCCCCTCTGAGAGCTCTCTCTAGACCTCCGGCTGCAAGAGGTTACAGCATCACCCGGGGATCGACCCAGCGATCTCCGGGTGATATCGCGAGCACTTTACCACTTTGTGGTTAGTATTAGGGCCCAAGCACTATGCCACGAGCTCTATGTCATCCTAGTGTGTGGCCAATCCATGTATGAAAATGATGTCTCGTGCTCCCTGTACCACTCTTTCACAATTTGAGTGCTATGAATCCTGGCATTGTTATGTTGAAATATGCTAAAAGGAAAAAAAAAGTCCACTGATGGAAAGAGCTGGTCATTCAGTGTATTCAGGCTTTTTGGGCCTTGAGGGGATGCACATGGTCAGCAAATACCATTCAAGAAGTCATTTAATGGTGAATCTGTTGGTTCGCTACAGCAACCCCTCAGTGGGAGCAACTGAGCAACTGAGATCATGTTTCCACTGTCTGCCACTGTCTATCAATTACAGATTCCATTATAAACATTATAAAGATTGTGTGTATAATTGAAATGTTTGTCTACTCTATGTCTACCCCCTGAAGGAATGGGTGAAGTATGTCGTCTTTGGCGGCTCTAATTTCATTTTTAACACTAAGTGCACTTAGTGCTTCACCACTTAAAGGTTTGTACAACGCTTCGATTTATTTCTTTATCTCAACAGCAGTGAAATTGAATGAGTGCAATTTTCACTTACATTTAATTCATACCTAAGCAGAAATGGGGTTGTTTCACATAAATCTAAAACATATGCTTGCTTTTGATGCTTTCTTTAATTTAAATTTGCTTAAAAAAAGTAAGCTCAAGCACAATCTGTATCAGTATACAGCTGTACCTCGGCATACAAATTTAATCTGTTCCGAAGGCGCATTCTTAAGGCGAAAATTAATATTGCAAAATGCATTTTCCTATAGGAAATAATGTAAATGCAGATAATCTGTTATTACCAATCTCCAACATTATAATCATATTTTGTTGGATATAAAAACAAAACATTTCAAAAAGACATGAAATACATACACATTAAATATCATTTAGCCTTAATTTCTGCTTCCTTTTGCCACCAGCTGCTTTAAAAACTTAACTGAAAGTGGCTGCCTTTTCTCCGTGCTTGCTAACATTCTTGAGACTCATGCTGTTGTGTCTTCACTAAACCTTGAACAAAATGCAAAAAACTATGCAAAACAAATGCAGAATATGGCAACTTGCTTAGTTTGGCTTTCCACTAACACAAACAAGTTTTGAACGCCAGCTTACTAGGTGTTAATCATTAAAATCCCCGCTCCCCATCATGGATTGCTCCATTACACAATCGCTCTCTTCAAAGCAACGACCTTTTTACATTCAAAGGCGTTTGCGTTGGTTTTCCTATCCCATACTTCCGGATTGTAAATACAGTTGCGCTCAGTAACAGTATGGGATTAATTTCCTTAACAGCAGCAACAACAATCTTGCTGTTATTACTTTGTTGAATTTATATTGCTTAAATATTTTGCTGCTCTGTCTTCTTTGCATTGCTAGGTGTGTTTTTAGTTCCTGCTAATGTCGCATGTATAAATGCATTCTAAACTCGACACCCTCAAACATCGAATACATTGATATAACAATGTATTCCATTGAAATAACATCAACAGTAATGAACTTGTCTCACTACTCTTTCCTTATACAGCACGGTAAAAAAAAAAAAAACATTATGGGCGAAGCAAATTTCTTGCACAATTGTTGTTCTTAAGACAAAAAATCTATGAGATGGAGTGCATGAATACCGAGGTACCACTGTATTATTAATCTATATATAAATTTGCCATTTTTTTCTGCTTATCTTTTTCAATGTCTCTTTGTGTCCCAGTTCCACGCCTTAATTACTGCTACACAGAAGATGCCTGTAGTAAGTCCGAATTACTACAATAATATAGTTGTGTAAATATTTGAGTAAGCCAGATTGAACTTAAAATCTTATTCCAGATTTGCAACAGTTTTGAGAACATTTTCTTCATACTTGTGAACATGCGGTCTCCTCCGAAAGTATCGGAACGGCAAGGCCAATTCATGAATTACACTGAAGACCTTTGTGTTTGAGTTCAAAAACCTAAAACATGGAATCAAATTTCAGGGTAAAAGGTAAAGCAGGATAAGTGGACATTATTGTGATTAACCTGAATGCTTGTAAAATATGTAAGAATATGTAATATTAGTACTGATAACCAAGCACTAAATTCTGAATCAGGTGAGGCATTAGACCGTCCTGCACTCACAGCAATCTTTCTTTTGTCACAATTAAATGATTTTATACATCTTAATTTATGGGATTGTGTTGGCCTGCTCTCTTTATATTTCATGTTCTTTAACACAAGCTAATAATATAAATGCTTGTTGTTGTGTTTTTAATGACAGATCCATATAACTGGGTGAAACAGTTTAGTAGCTGCATCACCACACAGACGACGCTGCAATCTCCCATTGAACTGGAGCCTGTTGGTATTAAGAATGACTCCAACAGTAGTCTGGAGCTGCGAGGCTTCAGTGTGCCACAGAAATCATGGACTGTAGTGAATGTCGGAGACACTGGTATGCATAACTGACGGGAAAAGTGACATCATAACAACATAACATAGCATCAGTGCAAGTTGATAGTCATAGCAGTGTAGTGCTTTAAAAAGTGAAATAAATGGAGCATATAAAGCATGACACTGAATGTCAGTCTAATGCCTTATTGAACTGTAACGTGTAATATGTTTTATAGAGGACATTAGAGATTTTAGAAGTAGTTTTATGTTCTTTATCTTATAATTTAATGCTTAATTATATCAGCGTTATTATATTTGTGATCACTAAGTGTTAACAGATTGTCCTGTTTATATTGTAGAATTTATCTGATTTATTTTGCTACAGATTTAGTTTCGATTAGATTTTGTGTGTGTCTGTTTAGTTGTTGTGAAGTTTCAAGAAGGCATGACTGTGAAAGGTGACCGCATAAACCATGATTACCGAATTGTAGAGATGAGATTCCACTGGGGTTCGAATACCACCAACGGATCAGAGCATAAATTTGACAAGCGCAGGTTTCCTATGGAGGTTTGTGTATTCTCATATGTCTGAGTGTGCATTATTTCACTTTTCCACATGACCATATAAGTAAACGTCAATCTCTCTCTCTGTGTGTGTGTTGTTGTTAGATGCAGATTGTAGGCCTTGCTCCTGGATTCGCTGATGTGGAAGCTGCTTCTGTTGTGCAGTCAGGCCTGCTTATGATGGGTGTCTTTGTTGATGTAAAATCATGATGTTTCACTATTTATTACAGACCTAAGAAGATACAAGGACAATGTTAAATAGAAGAAAGAATTTTTTTTTTTTTTTTTTTTTAACTCTTAAACATTAGTTAAGGTACTGGAGATTATGGGGCAAAACATTAGTATGACAGCAACTAAATGCTGCATTTAGCACCAGACAATGTTTGAAAAACTGCCTGAAATTTTTTGGTCAGAGATCTGAGAACTGTGTGGCCATGACTTGGTATTTAAACTTGGACTTGGTTGAGAAAGCCAGGGCTGTTTCGCCAAAACATACAGACTGTTCGGGAGACGTGAAAAGCTATAACAAGCTGTTTAGGCTGGTGAAGCTCTGGAATGCTGATCGATGTATTGCCCCTGTTAACTCTTAAACGTGTGCCTATACAAACAACCAGCCACTGGACATGCAGGGCATTCTCAGTGCCAGTCCCAGGCCTGAGAAATTAGGTGGGTTGCAATAGGAAGGGCATTCGGTGTACAGTAAAACCTGTACCAATAGCTTGATAAGATGTGGCAATCCCAAGAAAAGAAAAAGCCCAATAAAGAGAGAGAGGCACAGGTACAACCAAAAAGACAGTTTAGCAAGATCAGTCTCATAACTGGTGTGAATAAAAGTTTTTTTTATTTTTTCCAGGCGTTGAAAAACAGGCATTATTCAAGACATTGTGCAGTTTAAGTTTTCTCACGCCTCAAAGGTTCTATGATGTGATCAGAGACGTACGATTTCAAATCTCTCTAATGTAAACATGACGAAATGTTGATTCATGCTTTGTTTTCAGATCACCTCTGATGAGAACAAAGCTTTTAAAGCCATATCTCATGCAGTCGCCAACGTGCCGTACCCAGGTGACTTGAAACAGTTTGTAAATTTCAATACAATTCAATTTTATTTGTCTAGCACTTTCGACATTGTGTAAAGCTGCTTGGCAAAAATCAAAAGAATTATTGAATTTTTTTATGAAATGTGAATGTGTATGACTCAAAATGATAAGATTATCCCTGATGAACAAGCCGAGGATGACGGCGATAGTGGCAAGGAAAAATTCCCTGATTTGGTACAGTAATAAGAAGAAACCTTGAGAGGAACCACACTCAACAGGGAACCCATCCTCATTTGGGTGAAAATGGATAGCAGGGAGTTTCAAGCATTTCAACGTTAGTCGCAGTGTTACCTTAGTGGTTAAGGCATCAGACTTCTGATTGGAATGTGTTCGAATTCTAATTCCAGCACCGCCAAGTTGTCACTGCTACCAGCCACTCTATAAATGAGTATAAATATCACTCTGGATAAGGGTGTCTGCTGTTAACGCGGTTGCTCTCCCTGTAGACTCCACCCATTTCCTCTTTTGTTTTTAGGGGATTCAATGAAGGTATCTCCTCCAGCGTTGTCAAACCTCCTTCCTGATAATTATACATTCTATCAGTATCAAGGAGGCCAGACAACTCCTCCGTGCCGCCAGACTGTGACTTGGATTGTGTTTGGGGAGCCCATTTTCATCTCCAGTCAACAGGTAAAAACAAAACAAATAAAAATACATACTGACATAGAGGAACAAGTAATATCTGTACTTTGTATTAGTGATTGTATTAGTTATTGAGCCATTAAAGCAGAGTTATCTGTGTGAAAACCTCAGTTATATCAGTTCACATCAAAACTGTTATAAATGCTGCCCACTTTCAGGTTACAGTATCTTTCATACTTTTAATTGTTGATCATTTACTAAGATGGTTGTCACATTGTCTTGGATGAAAAGAAAAAAATGTAAATACAGTTTTTTCTTTAAGGAAACATTGAATTACAAGGGGTTTTCAACCCGAACCGGGACTGATGATGAAATTTCTAGTGAATGAAGGCATAAAACCCGATAGACATTTAACAGAAACCTCCAAGCACTGTACGATGATGAGGCTCATAACCTCAGTAAAATATTTGAATGTTCAAAACATTGTCACCAGCTTTCTGGAGAGATGCCTCTGTCTGCAGAAACTGTACACAGTCATTCATTAACACCAGTTGCATATTACAGGAACTCAGCCAGGGGTTATTGCCACATCCCCCGTACAGTCCTGATCTCACTTTAAAAATTTACACATGTTTGAGCCATTAAAGGAGTTCCTGGGAGGTCAGCATTTCACATGGAAAGCAGGCAGTCCGATCATGGCTTCAGCGTACGGAAAAAAACTTTCTACCTTTTGCTTTTTGTTCTGTTCCAGCATTTGCCGTTCATCACACAGGTGTATGACACGGTGAAAAAGCAGTTGGTGAACAACTATCGTTTCATCCAGCCGACCTTGAACCGCCAAATCTTTGTTTCTTCTGCGAGAGATGCCGCTCTGAGCCAGCATGCACTCTTCATCCCCCTTCTCTTCATCACCATCAAGCTGTCTCTCACGATTCCTTAAAGTGTCTGAGCCAGCACACACACATCCCCTGTACAGTCCTGATCTCCTTATCACTTAGATAAGTGTGTTAAGTGTAGAAGAGATTTTATAGAGAAATAAAGGAAGTTTTTACTTCTGTTATTCTGTAGAATGTAAAGTCCTAGATTGACATGAATGCCAAATCTTTTTTTTTCTTTCGCTGTGAAGATCCATTCTGTGAGATGCGCCGCTCTGAGTCAGCACACACTCATCACCAAGCTGTCTCTTATGATTCCTTAAACAGTGAAGCATTTATTCTGTATTAGGCTGTATCTCATTCCAGCAGTAAAAGCAATTACTTTTATGGGAATTTCCATCTTAGGAGGCATTCCCATGCCGTTTAAGTAACAAATGCTGTCAATTAAAATATTGTAAATCAGCCTAGCCTATTGAATTTAGTTATTTAAATTGCTTCATATTTGGAGTGTAAAAATAACCCGAATCCAACAATGCTGATTAAGTAAATGTAAATTAAACTTCCTGCCTCATTGTTGTTACATTTTGAAATGTTTGGTTTCAGTTTATTGTTGATTTTCCATTTTTGGAAACAGTGCATGCTGTACATTATCAGTGTTAAGAAATTTTGTCATAGTTAATCGACAAGCTTTTGTTGGTTTTACATGCTTTTGAAAGTACCTTTTCAGTAGGAAAAGAAATGGTCTCAAATGGAATAAAACTAGAGCAAGTGGATGCAAGAACAGTCATTTATTTACCTAATACTGTACAACTTACAGTAAATTATCCTCAAAGAGCAATTCATGGCATGGCTGTGTGAAAAAAATTCTCGGGTGAAATTGCAAGGAGCATGAAGAAATCTACCTCCATATTCACTATATGTAAATTTTTGATTTTGTTTCAGTGTTATGCAATATTTATGCCTTGAGATAGACGTTTCTGTTGTTGTATTGAAAGTATGTTGAAAATAGTAAATGCTTTCAAAGCTTGGTTGACTCTCTCATTCCTCCGTGAAGTATTAGATGTCTTACAAATAAACTAGTTTTACAATTGGGTCACCTTATCAAAAATCCAAAACAACATTTAATGATCAGCTTTAAATATATTAAAGAGTGGATTTATGGGGAACCACAAACAAACTACACAGAGATGTGTGCCTGACGTGTGCCTGTAGATGACAGCAGGCCTGATAGTAATTTTTACCAAGCAGCCCCCAAAAAAAGCAGATTTTTATTACTAAGAATTATGTGTCTTATGTACAAGCTCTAGCTTTTTATTAAAATGCAATGTGTATGTTGCTATTACTACATTCATGAACTAATGTGCCTGTGCAAGGCTTTTTTTGTATGATTTTTTTAGATCCTTTTTCCTGTAAAGGAAAAATAAGCATCTACATACGTAAGGATTTCAGCTCTTCTGACACTCACATTTCCAAACACAGTGGAGCTACTCAGACCCAGAACACACTCTTCATCCCCTTCCTCATCCTCCACATCCAGGTGCCTCAGGATGGCTTCAACACACCAGCCTACTACGGACATGTGCCCTGGGTGCGTTAACAGCACAGTGTTCTTTTTACTTTTACTGACCTTATTTTGAAATAGCTAACGTGTTTACTTAATTCTAATATAAGTATATCTGATACAACAGTTTACTAAATTACATAAATTCATTATGGTAAATATCTGTTAGTGGCTGAACATCTAAGGTGTTTAAAAAAAAACATTCGGTTAAACGTTTGAGTGCAAACATAATGTAGAAATGTCTATAAATCTATGCAGATTGTTGAATCTTTGAGCTATAAGATACATGCTTTATTTAACTGCCTACTACACTGCCTACTATCCACAATATTCCAAAATGTCAGTGTGTTATAAAAATGTAATTTGAAGATATAATTAACTATTCCGGACATCAGTCTGGACACATTCCTAAAACATAGGGGCGTTTAAGTCAAACAGGGACTCAGTGATGAGATTTCTGGTGACTGTAGGTCTGCAGGAGAATTAAAGCACAGTACAACCATGAATAATGCAATCAGGCCATACGTCTGTGAATAACAATCCCACACACAGGGGCTCAGAGCTCAACATTAAGTGACTAGCACAGTCTCATTATAAAATCTGGCCTTGTTTGATTACCAAAAGCACAACCTCATACAATAAATCGCACCACTTGCACATTATAGGAACTAGGATGGGAGTTATTGCTATGTCCCCAGTACAGTCCTGGCCTTGCTTCAAGTCATTTCCACATGTTTGGGCCATTAAAGGAGTTCCTGTGAGGCCAGCGTTTCAGACGTTAAGCAGGGAGTCCAATCATGGCTCTGGCGTACTGAGAAAACTTTCTACCTTGATGGTGTCCAAGCACTAGTGAAACCCTGGGGTAAGTGCATTTGTGTAGCAGGGGATTATGTAGAGGAAATAATGGGAGGTTTTACTCCCATAACTCTGTGCTGTTATCCTGCACAATAAAAAAAAAGTCCCAGTTTTACTTGAATGCCCCTTGTATTTCATATAATCAGCACAACTATCCCATTGTTAATAAAAATATGTGCACAGTTGAAGTTACAGATATTCTAATCTCTCAAACCAATGTCTGTAGACTCATACAAACTTTCCCAAACATATTTTTTTACAGATATATATATTTTTTTGTGAGAAAAATATATAATTATCTGGTCAGTTCAGACATGAATTAGAATAAAATAAGTGCGTTCATAAAAGCCAGTGAATGAATTAACGAAGAATTACTTACACTGACATACTGAAGCATAATTGAAAAGCGTTGTTATTTATATCGATTTTTAGAGATAATGGATATTTGAGTCATCGTAGAAGGAATGCTGATAATAAGTGCTTTGTTGATGACAGGTGCCTGTACGCTACAACGCTCATGGGAAAACACATGGCTCTTGCAGCACACATTGCATCATGATCAGTAAACAATTAATGTTAAGGGAGGCTCAAGAGTAGACAGATACATATAGCCTCGAAATCATCGAAAACACAACAGAATATATATTTTGGAGTGAATTAAACATATTAGATTGATTAGACTTTTAAAATGCCATTATAAAATGCCAAGATTGAGCCGTGCGGTCCATCTAGAACCGATTGCCTCGTAAACTACCGTCATTGACAGGCCAACAGTTTTAAATCCCTTATTTCATATTTGTTTGTATCCACAGCATGGCACATGTTTTGAAAATCCCAAGATGCAAGTATTTTCTATTCACTTGTATCCATTTCTTCACACCATTCTTTGTAGCTTGCTTTAGGTCTTAGTTCTTAGAAATAATGAGATACGGTGCAAGTTTTTATGAATAATTGAAGGGATTTTATGCCGTTTAGTTGCATTCTCAGTGGCAAACTTTAAGGTTTGTTCATGCGCGTTTTGGGGTGTACAGGCTTCTTAGCATGCTGAGTAATAACAACAGGTGGAAGCAGCTGCTCCAGATTGGACATTCGTAAAGTGCCGTTCGCGGTGCTCGCATTTTCCATGTTTCGTCCCCCCACAGGCTCGGACATGCAGCGAGGCCGGAATGCTTGGGTCGTAGAGGTCTTTGGAGCCACGGTGGTCAAAGTTCGTCTCAGGATGCGTCTCTTGGGTGCTCCTTGGTTCAGAGGGACAGGAACCTGCGTGTTTGTGTTTGCATTGTTCTGCGTGACTCGTGTCTCTAGTTCTCGCAGAACCTTATCCGTGTTGCTCCGAGCCTCCTGTCTAAGCAGTTTTAGCTCATCGCCCACTTCCTTCCTCAGACCCTCTAGGCTGCTTACAATCTGCTGAAGTAGAACCATGCACTCATCCATTTTGCTTTCCTCCTGTGTTTGTACATTCTCCAAATCCACTGTTGTCTCTTCATGACCTTCCAGAGACTCTAGGACCTCCTTCCTAGGCGAGCTGTTCTCAAATCCTCTTTGTTCCACCTTGGTCCTGTCCAGCTGCCTGGTGACTTGGTGCACTAGCTGCAGCATTCCTGTCCTGCTCGCCTCGCGACCGGACTGCCCCCGGATCTGATCTCTTACTAGACAGAAAACCGACTGTACTTTTCCTGGTTTGTTCTTCGAAGCAGCACCTTGATCCTCGGGCCGCTCCACACCGTCTTCCTGCATCTGCTCGGGTTTGAGAACAAGAAAATCATCAACATTCTCCTCCTCCCCTTCACCTTCTCCTCTGCTTTTTTCCGTATCGTCCATCTGATATGGGACGATTGTCACTTCGTTTTCAACAGCTTTTTCACTCATGATAAGCTGTTCTTTGTCCTCTTTTGTTCGCTCTTAAGGTTTTATTCTTATTTTCGTGTTGTTCACTGATCCCTTTTTTCTTCCCGAGTGCCTTTGTGATAGCGTAAAACAGATGGAGTCATCTTACACAGACTTATTCCCTACAGAGCTGCCACCTAACCAACACCCTTCTGAGATAAGTACATGCTCATCTCAAGGGACATACACCATTAGCACACTGCACTTAAACACCTATTCCCCATACACACACACAAACAGATTTCAGCTCCAGATCCAGCTTGACAGCTGTACAAATTTCTGTGAATTTTAAATTTAAAGAATACTTAATAAGCCACTTTAATTAGATGATCATAACATTATTTTTTCTTTGTCTGCATTAACATTAGCATTTGCTTTTACTCATGAGAGGAGGTTTTATGAAGAAATGACGGTACAACCATAGTGGGCAGAAAAAACCCACTTCTCTACTGTTACACCATGTTGAAAAGGTGCACTTAACCACGGATAATGAAGTCCCATGATGCACAAGGGTGAAAACAGTTCTGAGAATAAGAGTACTGAGGGATAGGGGAGAAAAAGAGCCAAGGTGAAGCAAAATGGCATGTAAGCGGAGACATTATAGACTAATGAAAGTTTTAAAAAAACAAACACAAAAAAAAAACGGGCACACATATAGAGCTAAGAGTGGCGTGACTGGGAGGGTCTTGACGTCAGAATGACTTTGCTCTTTCTTTAAAGTGTTAACCATAAACCTTAAACATTTATTCCTACTAGTAATCTCTGAACTCTAAAATCTTTAAGCCTAAAAAACTAACATGGACCAGTTATTTATCTTCACCTAAATGATTTTCCTTGTTAAGTTATACCATACAGGATAACTCGTATATCCTAGGCTGCATCACATATCCTCTGTCTGACATGTAGAAGTAGTGAGCAAGGAAATCCAGCTAGCCAATAAGAAACCAGAACAGCTGCACCTCCTCTTGTCTCTGGGCTCCAGATGGGCAAACAGCTGGATGGCCATAAAGGCATATGTAAAAGCTGATACTAATTAAAATAGAGATGCTTTTTAAAAGTTTTTGGAAATTAGAATTCCACCACTCTTTGCAGATTCTTTTAGAAGGAAAGCATTTCTTTTGGATCCAGATCTGATTTGGATGTCTGTAACATCCTTACACGTTAAACGTCTTTAGATTATTAATAAAAAATAGAAAATTGAAATTGAAACTATTGAAAACGCAAAGTAGATGGATGTATTAAATGAGAAGACAGATGAATAGATTAATAGAGAGAGAGAGAGAAATCATTACCTAATTTTTTTTTGTTGTTGTTTAAATGCTGGATCATCTTTATTAATATTTTTCATGTTTCATGTGTTCAAGTCAAACTGGGAGAATAAAAGCATAAAATTGATTGACATTTCCAGAAACCTCCAAGCACAATACAGTGATGAGACTCTTAACTGCAGTAAAACAAGTATAAACTTTGAATGGTTTATATGTTTTAAAGAAGGCCATACATCCATGAACAACAATATCAAACAAGGTGATCATGGCTGCAGTCGTTTCCATGAATCCTTGAAAATTGAATTTGTAAGAGATACACCTATCTGTTGGAACAGTACATCCAATCATTGAACATTGAACACCACTTGCTCAGCTGGGAGTTATCGCCACATCCCACGCACAGCCCTGTCCTGGCAGCATAGCTATGTTTGGGCCATCAAAGGAGTTCCCGGGAGGCTAGCATATCAGAAGTAAAGCAGACAGTTTGATCACAGCTCTGGCGTACTGAGAAAACTTTCTATCTTGATGGTATCCAAGCAATAGTAAAACACTGGGATAAGTGCATTAGTGTAGCAAGAAAGTTTTATATAAGGGGAGTTTTAACTTTGTTCTCTTATTCTGAACAATTAAAAGTCCTACTTTGACTTGAACACCCCTTGTGTATGTACACATATTTGTTGCTTTAATGTTTAACGCTTTGGGAGTCACCTTTAAAATGTTATCTAACTTTTTCAAATGTGATAAAATCATTATTATTATCATTATTCACATTATTTCTGTTTTTTTATTAAGACGTCACTTTGGTCAGCGTTGTAATTAAGCTCTTATGCAATCTTCTAATTATCTGCCTCTGACCCACCCTCTCTGAGGCAGAGCTACGAGACCCTCCCTTTATAAATAGATTTGGGAACGAGAACAAAAGTCATATCTTAAAAATCAGGAGTTGCAACACCAACACCAAAATGGTAAGCTGACTTTCTACTATTTATTTATTTATTTATTTATTTATTTATGTATTTATTTTTACATTTTGAAGATGTTTTATATAAATGTGATAACATACTGCACAACCTTAAATATGAAAAATATGAAAAATATTCTTCCTCCTTTTTTTCTAGACATCCTATACAGATAAAGGTGAAAAAGTAAGGGCTTTTGACTTAGTTTATAATTTCTATGAATTATTCTTTTGCAAGTTTATTGCATAAACACTTGGCACTTTAACTTTAATCTGTCTGCACAACTGTTTCTTTAATCCCCTGATTTCTTGCCACGCATTCAGCACGAGCAAGGCAGGTTCCTCAGCTTTGACCATCTTACCTTCTGGGTTGGCAATGCCAAGCAGGTAAGCCTCTTTATCTGGAACAAGCTGGGTTTGTTTTATTTTAAACTTCATTGTCCTTTAAACTCAGTGAACCTCAGAGGAGTTTCACCCTGGCAAGATGCTATTGGCTCTTTAGAGGGGAGGAGATGTCAGTGTTAAAACTGCATCCTTTGGTTAATTTGATCCATACTGGGAGCTTTTCTTACATCCTTGGCTCTTTTAACCACTTGAGGGTGCTCTCTTCAAAGGCTTTGAAAAGCTGAACTGTTCATGTTTCATACTATGAGAAATAAAACTGAAAAGAAAAAAATAATTAATAATAATAATAATAATAATAATTAAAAATATAAATGATTTGATCAGTTAAAAATTAGAATGCTCATCAATAAACTCTTTTTGACCAGATGATTACTAAAGATGAATGAATTTTGATGTTGATGTGTCATGTGTTTTTGTCCAAGGCTGCCTCCTTTTATTGCACCAAGCTGGGGTTTGAGCCCCTGGCATACCGCGGTCTGGAGACGGGCAGCCGTGAAGTCGTCTCTCATGCGGTTAAACAGGGAAAGGTGGGCATCCTGAGTCAATGATTACCCTACACAGCACTGTGAGTGTTTATTAATGTATAGTGGTAGCCAAAAAGACTGAGACAAACAGTCTCTGGTGTCACTCGCTCAATCTATGCCTACATGATTACTTTCTGAAGATGGTGAACACGCCAGCTTCAGAAAGTACAAGCCACCTACAGTATTTGTTCCATTCATTCATTAAACCAGCTGATTATATTCTTTAGGCTCAAACTAATTAGTGACATCACCTGTTTTGTGCACAGGGAGAACTATAATACATGGCATATGTTGTCTTAATACTTTAGGCCACTACCTCCATGCAGGCATGTGCTACATTAAATCACAAGAAATCACAACATTTTAGATCTACAGCACTGCTATTGCGAACAATCAACATACCAGAACTATAAATGAAGCTGCTTTGGTAAAGCAGTGCTTATTGCTAACATTTGTACTTGTATGTGTTTAAATCGGGAAAGCTGTTTATGATTCAATTGTATTTCTTTTTTTTTTTCTTTTTTCTTCTCACTGCAGATTATTTATGTCTTTTCTTCTGCATTGAATCCTGGAAACAAAGGTTAGCTCATACTCATATCTGCATGCTTGACGTTTGTTATAGCAGATATTTATATATAAAACATTACAGTAATTGATTAGAGTAAATGATATTGATCATAATAGTTAAGGCATTCCTAATTTGCATATTTATCAAGCTGAATTATTTTTTTTTCTAATAAGGTGTTATATGTAGTAGATCCTGTGTTGTTATTTGAACTTTGTGGACTATATGGACAAAAGTATTCGGACAAACCTGCAATGACTATGGCAGCTATACAAGCTTCCACTCTTCTTGGAAGGCTGTCCGCAAGATTTTGGAGTGTTTCTGTGGGAGTTCGTGCCCATTCATTCCGTAGAGCATTTATGAGTTCAGACACTGATGATGGAAGAGAAGTCCTGGCTCACAAGCTCCTTTCCAGTTCATCCCAAAGGGGCTCAATGGGGTTGAGATCAGGGGTCTGTGTTGGGGCCAGTCAAGTTCTTCCACACCAAACTCCTCAAACCACGTCTTTATACTGTAGTCCTTGCTTTGTGCATTGGGGCACAGACATGTTGCAATAGAAAAGGGCCTTCCACTAATTGTTGCCACAAAGTTAAACACATAGCATTGTCCAAGATGTCTTGGTATGCTGAAGCATTGATTTTGCCCTTCACTGGGGATAAGGGGCTTGATTAAAAAACATTTTAATTCAATAATTAACAGGTTTGGCCAAATACTTTTGTCTATTACTTGTATACACGTTTTATATATACAAACTGATGTTTATCTTAATTAAATCAACAAATCTAATCAGAGATGGGGGAGCACCTGGTGAAACATGGTGATGGAGTCAAAGACATTGCTTTCGCTGTGGAGAACTGTGAATTCTTGGTGCAGGTAAAGATTAGCATCACTTTCCATCTTTCCATCTTCGTCAAATCGCTTTATTTAACTGAAAATAGTTAAAAAATAGGAAAAAAAATGCATCCTTAAAAGCATGACAGTTGGATATTGGGGAAGAGATTCTGAACACTTGTCTGGAAACTAATGAAGTGTCATTTGTGAATCAGCTCTTTTAACCTGTTTTTGAAGTGAACATATAGAGTTCATTCAGGTTACTTGTAAAAATGTCTATTTTTTCCTATGAGGACAAAACAAAAAGTGCAGTTGTTGGTCTTTCGGCTGCTCCCAACAAAGGGGTCGCCACAGCGGAATACCCAGTCCGCACTACAACTTGGCACAGGTTTTTACGCCGGATGCCCTTCCTGACG
>JAOTQY010000033.1:3244745-3259589 GCA_026413445.1 Dolichallabes microphthalmus
ATATAGTGGCCAAAACAACAGTTTAGAACATTCTTAAAAAGGAATTAACCGGCAAGCTCAGCAAACATCTAGAAGACCACAGATCAAAAGAACATTTAAAGTGGGTAACTGCCGAATCCTGTATGAAGAAGAATACAGGGTCATCAGAATCCATGATGAAGAAGAACACTTCACATCTGGCCAAGTCAAGAACACTATCGAGGAGGTAGGTTTATCAAACTGCTGGTAACGCTCATATAGAGCAAGGCCACAGTTGCCGGACAACTTTGTCAGATTCTTTGAACTGATGAAGCCAAAATGAACTTAGAATAAGATAAGAATGATTTGAAGAAAAAAGAAGAATGATAGGAACAAATGATAATCCAAAGCATATCACATCATCTGTTAAACATGGTTGAAGCAGTGTTATATCATAAGTGTGTATTGCAGCCAATAGAACTAGGTCACTGGAGTTTACTGAAGACCTGACAAGTGGCAGAAGAATTCTGAAGTGTATAACTATACTCTCTGCTCAGATTCAGCCAAATGCTGAGAAGTGATAAGACGTCACTTCATACTGCAGATGGATAATGACCCAAAGCATACAGTAAAAGGTACACAAGGCAAAGAAATAGGAGGTACTTCACTGGCCAAGTCAACCCAATAGAGGATGCTTTTCACTTACTGAAAACAAGACTGAAGGTAAAAAAGACCCACAAACAAGCAGCAGCCAAAGGCAGCTGCAGTTAAGACCTGACCAAGCATCCTGAGGGAGGAACCTTAACACTTCATGTCCATAGATTCCAGACTTCAGGCAGGTCATTGACTACGACTGATTTTTATCCAAGTATTAATGTCAATCCTTGGGTTTGTAATTATGTTAGTTTGTTCTACTTTGTTCCATTAGTGAGCTCCGCAAAATGGATGTGTGTTTGTATGAAAAAGGCTGTAACTGATGAATGGTTAATGCCACCCTTTTGTCAAATGCCTTAAATTAAAGCTGAAAGTCTTGACTTTGCTTCCATCGTGAGTGTTTCATTACAAATTCAATGTGCTGGTGTACAGAGGCCAAATGTCAAGAAAATTTATTTTGTCCAAAACTGACTATATATATAATATCTGTGACAACTCCTTAAAATTTAACCTCTTTAAGGTCAATTTATATACATTTATTCGAAAGGTTTGCAAAAATCAAAATTGTGTTAAATGGATTTTTTCCCCCCATAACATTTATTTTGTATTAGAAAATGTCAGGGTTTGTATAAGGAGATCCTTATGTGGGTCCATATGTTGTTGTTGGTCTTTCGGGCTGCTCCCGGCAAGGAGTCGCCACTTGCCGGGAATATCCAGTCCGCACAACAACTTGGCACGGGTTTTACGCCGGATGTCCTTCCTGACGCAGCCCTCCCATTTTATCCGGGCTTGGGACCGGCATCCAGTGGCTGCGGGGGTTTGGGCACTGGCTGTAGCAGTAACAGTAGCTTTACCATTTACTACGTCTTACTTTATGGCTCATATATATCCACCTTACAGTGTTACCTCTTACAGAGATCATGTGGAAGATGTACTTCACTCAAGTAACCAACAGAGGGGGCTATACTCACATTCAACCCTATATTTCTCCATCTCCTGCACCTCAGCAATGCTCTCTCTCAGATCACTGACGAAGCGTGTGCGGTCCGGCTGACTTGGTGCATTGAACACAATCAGCACCTTACGTTCACCACCTGGGATTGCTGATGTTAGCCTGACGCCATGAGGGTAGTCTAAGAAAGAAATAAAGCAGAATAAAAACATTCTCAGCTATGCTTAATTTTAAACGTTGTATGGAAACACACAAAAACTACACAAAAATGCAGATATGCAAATCTTACAGGAGTTTTGAAACATGTGAACTTGCATCTCCACCAGAGGGAATGACTGCCGGAAACTGTATGTGACAGATGTTTTCTTCTTCTGGAAGATCTTTGTTACCTATCAGATGATGAATATATAAATAAGGTCTAGCCTTTATATGTGAAAAACTAATGGGTTGGTTGTTTTTGAGAAGCGTACCACCAACAGGTCGTTGAAGAGGAACACCTCTCTCTGGTGAACACCAGTGCGCTGTGGTCGGTTGGGGTCGGGCACCTCATAAAGCTGGCAGCAGCACACCAGCCTGCGGTGGGGAAGAGACAGGACCTGCAGAACGAGTAGAGTATAACAAGTTCAGCAACATTAACTTTGACAGTGCATCTCTACCAGAAACTGGAAACTGGAATGCATTTACAATAAATCATAAAAAAAAGAATGAAATATATACGCACTGGTTTCTTGCCCACGATGACTCTTTCCACAGCCTGGACCTGGGAGACATGGTCATCATTGGTCCTCAGTTCCCACTTCTGAATGCGCTGGTAGATCCCCACCAATAGGTCACGTGGAATATCCTGTCCATTGTCTACTCCTGAAGTACATGGGACACTTACCATTGAACTGTCCATGAACATTTATTATTAAGCATTTTTTTTACTGACTACAAATCTTGGGTTATTTTTGGACTATGCCCTATCTATTAATTTTAATACAGCTGAAATAATCTGATATGATTCACAAGCAGCACATTATGGACTAAAAACAGTCTGTAAGTGTGTACTACACGCATATGCAAATATGACAAAAATGTCACCTCTCAGGTTCTTAATAAAATCATCCAACTTCATCTTCCTGTCTGGTTTGACGCTTGGGCTGTACATGTCTGTGTTGAGGAGGATGATGGCAAAAGCCAGGATGAAGATCGTGTCAGGATTCTGGAATTGTCGCACCAGTGCAGGGTTACACACACAGTATCTCTGACTGAGGGGGAAAAGAAAAGCATGTAAACAAATTTTAAAAATATTTTAAACAAACAAAGATTTTTAAATACTCTACAGTCTTACACTCAAGCACTAATACTGTAGTTCTTACTTATCGATGCAAAACAGATAGTGGGGAAAAAAAAGACCTGAAAGCCTCAATAAGTCGTTCCACTTTTTGGGCCTCTCCTTGCACTTTGATCTGGGCTTGAAATTTCCGTAGAGCATCATCTAGATCCATTCCGGAAAAGTCCATCTCATCAACCACACAGCTGAAATATGGATAAACAACATGGATTTTTATAGCCATTTTTATGCCATTTTGTATCTTCTGCATGCTTTTTTAAAAATAAGACTTGATGTAAACTATTAAAAATTATTAACAATGTTTGTTGACTGACTGAATAGAATGTAAACCTCAGTGTTCTTTAAGGTCTTTAGCTTTATTTCTTCATAATTATGTTATTGGAGAACTTTTGCAGAACATTTACTGACTCGAGTACATCCTTGTTGAACTGCTTCTGTCGGTTGCCCAAGAACTCCCCAATCATCTGTCGGCTTAGGCCTTTCCTCTCTAGAATGAAACGGGCAATGCCAACAGGCGTGTCTGACACAAAGCCCCGCTCGATCAGGTATTGAATGCCCTTCTCTGGTTTCCTGTAGTTAAGAGAGATACAGTTCAATGTACCAAGAGTAAGAAGAAGAAATATTGCATTTGTTCAGATAGTATGTACAGTACAGTATGTGGTTAGTGGCCATAAAGAGTCTAATACATTGGGATATCGACTACTTATGCATTTAAACTATTTTCTCATAGTCATTTAACAAAGAAACGTAGTGTTGTAGTGTTAAGTATGTATATATATAAAACTCATTATTTCCTTGAAATAATATTATCATTTAGGATATTGCATTTAAAAGCGTATTAATTTTGCCTCTAATAACAATCCTGTAAAAGTTTAATTCTGGCAATTCACTTCGTTGAATTGAAATCCCTGAAAAATGCCATAGTTCTGTACATTGTGCTCACTTGTTGAAAAGGTTGAGTCCAATGCGATACTGCCTTCTCTGTGCCACATCATTGTTGAAAGCAGGAGAGTCCCAACTGTGGCGGCTTTCCCTCTGGTACGTCTGCTTGCCTAGAGGTGGCAGTGGTTCCCGCAGGCTGTCCCTGGACGACGAGCCAGAGCTGCAGTTAATGGTCTCGTTGGAGTTTGTGGTGGAGTTTAGAGAGTCATTATCACCATCTGAGCAACACTGCTGATCCAAGCCTCCTGAGGGCAGTTGTGCGGAAGAAGATGACGAGAGTGGAGTAGTGGGGGGTTGCTGGGGGGAGGAGGAAGATGATGGAGTGTCAGGATACTGGTGATGATGATGGTGGTGATGATGGTGGTGGTGGTGGGTCACATGTTGTGGGACGTGCGGTGGTGTTGGGCGACTGGCTGGACGGGTTTGGCCTTGCGCTTTGGCATTGGGATTGTGCTTTAGTGTGCCCTGAGGGGAACCCCCACTTGAGTCCTGCTCATACACCAGCTGCCGGCCTAGGGAACCCCTGTCTGAACGGTCACTCATATCGACCGAACTGTCACTGGGTGGCTCTATTGTGAGCAGAGGCAAATGTGCCCCTCGGAGGCGATAATCTCTGCACTCTGTACACGGCGTGCTGCGCCGGCTATTGCTGCTGCCACCTCCCTCGGTATCCCTGCTGTCCTCTCGGCCACTAACCCCGCTGGTCATACCCCCCCAGAATTCGGTGTCTGTGCTGCTAGGTGCCCGGTCCAATGACAGGGGTGATGAGGGCAAACCATCATCCATGTAGAGTGTGACATCACTGTATGATGTAGCCGTGCTATCCTCATGCATGCTCAGACCACCTCCTGTGCTGCCTCGCTCCCGCTCAGCCAGGCCCCGACGGAGAGACGGGTGACTGTTGCTGCTCCAGATGCACTCACCAAAGTCATCTACAGCACCACTATCTCCAAGGCCATCCTGGGAGTCGTCTCTACCTGGACGACATGCTAGTGCATCATCGATGGAATCAGCCAGAGACTTCACCTAAAGTTTAAACAACAATGCATCAACTGTATGAGTTAGGATCGTTGAAGGTTTATCATGCCAGATATATGAAGGTTAACTCTGAAAGCCTATGTTAAATGTATCCTTTATGCTCCAACCAGAGCAGTTAAACTATACCACAACTCGGTTTGCTGAAGTTTATTACTGCTAGATGGTGTACCTTCACCTGTTTAGAGAAGGAATCCTCTAAATGAGTATATTCTGTTTGTGCAGGTGACTCAGGCTCCAGGTCGGGTGAATGTGGGGGGCCCATGCCAGGGCTGTGGCAGGACTGGGGTTGAGGCTGTGGCTGGCGGTCGTCAAATGAGTACTGCATACGCATGTTGGACAGGATGATGCGCCGTGTCATGCGGCTCTCGGAAGCTGAGCTGCGCAGGCGCTCAAAGTTCTTGTTCATGCGATACTGCCGGAAGGCAGTCTGAATGGTCCGTGCTGCTCGTCTGCTTAGAAAGTAGCCACCGTATTTCCTCTCCAGCATCTCCACCTGGAAAATGCGATAAGGGTTTTTCAATTCTACGTTAATCAAAACTACAAAAGATCAACTTGTCTTGAAAAGCCCAAGGTGCTGTACAAGAGGTCACAAATTTTATGTCTAGCTGATTCTGGAATGATAATATGTTTTTAAAAATAGTGAAGAAGGTCTGGAGACGAATCTGAAAAATGCCTGTGAACGAGTATGTTTTTTTGCATTGCATTCTCACCACAGTTTATCAGAACCTCATTAATGATGGTAAAAAAATGCACCACTGACCACCATGGTGGTATTAAACAACAGATGACATCATGACTGTACCTTCTTGTCCTGGAGGTCAGTTGAAAGCTCATAGCTATCAGACAGAGCTTTGCACCTCTTGTTCTCCTCTTCCTCCTGTTTGCGCAAGGCCAAACTAGCTGGCTGGTTACGGGTGCGCTGAGCCCAGGTGAGGCAAGCTGGGCTAGGGGGGCCCACAACTGGCCCCCGCGAGCCTGGAGGGCCACAGCTTCCTTCCCGGTAGCAGTCAGAGCGAAGTTGATAAGGGGATTTACTGCTGTCTGAGAAGGGGTTTGACTCCGAAGTGCTAGTCTCGTCATCAACACTGCAATTGTTGAAAGATAAAGAATACAAAAGGAGATTTAAATTGTGCAGCGGCATAAAGACATGATAAAAATCACCAGCTCGGGCAATTCAGCACACCAATATACTTTGAACACAACATTGCCATTTCAGAAGTAGACAATCAGACACCGCCAAGAGCTGCTAGCTGTTAACACCTCTTACTGCCCTAGAAATACTTCTTATTCTGTGTTCAACAATTCTAATTGTCATGATGCTTGTCAATAATATATTCATTTTATAAACAAGACCATGACTGTGTTATTTTATTTGTGGTCTAACCTTATTCTTCTCTGCCATAAATTGAATAGAAACTCAATTCAATTTGAGTTTGCCATAAAATTGTTCTGAACACAGACTCACTTGTGGGCTTCATCCCCCCGGAGCATGTCTTCTTTCCTGCTGGGTAACACCGATGGATTCATAAGTACAAACAAAGTCGTAAACACACAACACAAAATCACGCTCGCTATCTGGTTAATTCATTAACAACTCCCTAACATACCACACAACCACTTATGACACAATTATGACTCACAGAGTCCTCTTATCTAGGAATAATGTGTGTGTGTAGGCAGTCACTGTTTCTCCAGTGCCACTGCCCATGTCAGGTTTGCAACAGGAAATGTTGCAGCATGTGACTGCAGGGAGTGACACATATTTCCAGCAATGTGGATCCAAAAGCCTGATCAAGCCTGTGTCGTTTCCTCCAAAGTTCCTACACTTATACACTAGTTCATGTCCAGTGCTGGATTATGCTATAATGTACTGTATCGTATCTCTCCAATACATTCATACAAATACTATCCAAACACACAATTCAGCATCACTTAGCAACAAGGATTTAACACCAAAACAGGAAGACAATGACAGTAAACAACTGTGTGTTACTCCAGGAAGGCTTACAACATCCTCGCCGTGCAAAAGGAAGTAATACATTACAGTTACAGTAGATACATTAACTTGCTCCACAGTCGTAGACAGACCAGCTCACACACACACGTCCATTGGAGAAATCCCTTGTTCAATAATCCACCGAGGCTCTATGAGTTTGTGACTTTGGATCCACTCCGTTGTTATGAAGAAAGTCAGGAGGTCACCACCACCATCTGGTCACATGTCCATGTACCTCCCTTCCTCCCTCCTTCCTTGCTTCCTTCGAACTATTCCTAATACATGAAATGCACTGGAGAAATGTGCCTGCATAAATGTCCTTTTCAATAAGTGGTATGTAGACCTGTGTACGATCCGGTCTTATTACAGAGGAAACTTTTACCAGCATACTGTACAAAGTAGATTAAGAAATGTATGTGAAAATAGAAGAAAGAGTTAGTACAGGAAGTTATTGGAATATTTGGAGCAGTGGGTACAGTATGTAATAAACTTATAATCTTTCTGTGGAGATGTTTTTTTTTTTGCCCATGTTCTGTTTGTCTTTTCTGTGTTTACATGTCCTGAGTCCAGGCGGCTTCCTGTGTTTGTGAGGTGTTAACTGGAGAGAGAGAGAGAGAGAGAGAGAGAGAGAGGCTGGCAGGAAGAGTGACTGGCTGTTCCAGCCGTGGCCGCCTGGCTGAAATTTAACATGTACTGTGTAAATATAAATATAAATCTCCATCGGTGGTGAACGGTTGATCATTCTTTTAGCGTGCTGCATACAATGTAGGGAGGAATTCAACAAATTTTTGGAGAACATGTTTAACAAGTTAAGCCTGTTAAATAATATTTTTTGCTGAAGTTACACACATCACTTCAACCCACATGTCCACTTGCCATTGTTATAATGGAATAATATTTATAAGAGGCATTACACAGGGCTTCTGAGGGGGTCAGAAGACCTTCCCGTTGGGTGATAGTGTGGGATTATTAATTAGTAAACTAAATAGAAATTAAACAAAAATGAGAACAAAACACGAATAGAGCTCCGCTGTCTCCTCGAGACCAAATGGGGCTCTGGAAACTAAAAATAAAATGGGACCTTCGCACTTACTGAGGATTTATGTGTGTTACATCTGTGCTTTCAACAACAACTCTGTCTCTCTTTCTGTCGGCGTCTTAAGTTACAGTTTGTTTGTCTTTGGCCCTGATACCTTTACCGATGCTACCTAAATGATTAAACAAAGCGTATGTCCGCATTCTTCGCCATTATGGCAGTGTTGTCTAGCAACCACGCGTCTAGGTAATCGCGCATCTGCCTGTTCGGAACAGTGCAGGATGTTTACTCGCAGCTTTGCCTCTCCTCTACTCTTTTATACTTTTAGATTTGTTAATATGTAGTGGAACCTTGACATACGAATGCCCTCTCTTACAAATGTTTGCTTTAAGAATTGAAATTTCGCAATAAATTTACATCGGCATATGAAGCATTTTCAGCATTCAAGAGAACAAATCAAAACAAACCAAAGGTTGACCAAGTTGCGTGTACATTCGGGAGCCGTTCTAAAACACTTTGTGTCAGTTGAAAGCCAAACAAAACGAGTTTAATAATTTAAAGATTTTTTTAAAGTCAGTTTTAAAATAGTCAACACACAATACCAACATTGCATGCGTTCAAAAGCTATGTGATTTTGTAATATTGGTAACATGTTTTTGTGGCTGGAACGGGATATCTGCATTCACATTATTTCTTATGGGAAAACTGTATCCCAAGATGAATTTTCGCCTCCAGGACAAATTCAATTCGTATCCTGAGGTTCCGTGTATTCAGAAAAATATATAACATACAATTCACTTTGTACACTGTGTAATTTATATACTTCGTATATTTCTATTTTTATTATATTTTACTATCTTTTTTGTAAATATGCAAATTTGTACATTGAATGACAATTTTTTTTATTTTACATTTTTATTTATTGATTTTTTCTTTTTAATGGAAAGTCTATCTGTAGTTTAATTGTATTCTTCTAGTGCAATTTAACTTTTATTGCAGTAAAATCCTTTTATTTTCCTTTTATATTCAATCTTTACTTTCAAGGTCATAGACAGTCATGTAAGCATTTCACTGCATATCATACTGTGTATGGTTGTGTACATGACAAATAAATTTTAATTTGAACTGTCTCCACTGAAGGAAAAAAATATAATACTGTAATTAACATGACCTGTATTGTAATCATCAATGACATTCAATATTTATTTTGTACAGTAATGTTATTACATATTTTTTAATTGGTTTTTGAACTTTTATGATTTTGGTTAACAGTTTCCCACATTACCCAGAATGTTGCTCAACTACATGCTGATACTGGTTTAGTGGGATTTACAGGACTACTTTCTCTACCTAAAGAGAGCAATGCAGTATTGCATTCATCCTTTATCAGACCCTGACTTCCTCATTGGTAAACTCAAACTGATCAGTTCCCAAAGCTTCAAATGTGATTCTAATATATATTGCTAACACATCTGGGAGCCTCTGATGTTCCTAGCCACAGCTGCATTGCTTTCAGGAACTCAACGAACTCAAGAAATACAATATGTGACCATTTTGACCTTGTGGGGGTGTTTAAAGAAATTACAAAAACTAAAAAAGCAAAAAAAGATTCCTTTTGGTTGCTGCAGGGCTGAGGATAGATATAAGTATAGGCGTAGATTTATTTAGCTACATTAAAACACAAATCAGTAGAAATTCTTCAAAAAGATTAGCTGCACGTGTGTGTGTGTGTGTGTGTGTCCATGACATATTTTATCTTCACCATTACCTGTTTTAGTCCTCTGCTCCTACCACACACACTCCCTGACCACCCACCCACCCACCCACCCACACAGGAAAGAAGGAATCTGAGTTGCTTAGAGACAGTTGCTGTGAGACCAGTGTGGGAGGATAGACAGTCCTTCGAGAAAGAGAAAGGATGGAGTTGCTATGGTTACTAGGGTTTTGTATAGAGAGTGTATTCCGAGTTGTGAAAATGATTTACAGTGTTACATTGGGCAGCAGACTACTAATATAACAAATAATACAGTTGCACACTCAAGTTGCAACGAGAGCCATGCACCACCATCATTTATGTAGTGTAATTGTAAGGCCAATAAACAAGCATAAACAAAACAGCATGATGCTGCATTATGTAATAGCTCTGCGTATTACCCATGCGGTAGTTCTGGAGCTGTAAATTGAATCCCATATAAATATCTTATATGTAATATACTTTTTGGATAAAGGATAAAAAAAAAGAATCCAAAATTAAACCTCTTCCTTTCCTACACAAAAGTGCTAAGAGGATTTGGAGGCAAAGCAACTGTGTTAGGGGTACTGTAGGAGGAATACTGCCTTCAGACTGAAGAAAAATCGGGCCAAACCAATCTTCAGAACTGATTAAACCGTCTGTAGATGTGACTCGAGAACGCCACATTCTTCAGGCTGGACTCCATGAAAAACTTTATAAAGCCTCAGGCTACACTGCATAATGGATGACAGAACAATTACCAGTGAACAGGTAAAGAAAGGCCTGTTCTGTCCCAATATTTGGAGATACCAATATTAGATTTTTTTTAATGGAATATTGCTTAAAATCTGAAATTTAACATATGTGAGAATATAAAAGATTGGATGATCCCGTAGCCATACTCATATACACAAGGTTTATTCAAGTCAAATCTGGCCTTGTGATGAAATTTCTTTTAAATGAAGCCATAAAACCATTTGACAAAAGACCTACAAGCACAATACTATGAGACTATTAGTGTAAAAATTTTAAAGAAAGCCGTGTGTGCAGTTGAATGAAGTAGATCCTATTTGAGGTGGCTCAGAACCAACTGCAGTCATTCCCGTTAACGTGGAAAACCTTATACTTGAAAATCGATGGATACTTGAGACGCATTCTGTCTGCAGGAACTGTACACACAATAATTCACCAACACCATTTGCATGTTACAGGAACTAGTACAGTCCCAACCTCGCTCCAAGCCATTTCCACGTGTTTGGACCATTGATGGAGTTCCTGGGAGGCCTGCATTCCAAATGTTAAGCAGGCAGTCTGATCATAGCTCTGGCAAACTGAGAAAACTTTTTCTACCTTGATGGTATCCAAGTACTGGTGAAACGCTGGGATACATGCATTTGTGGAGCAGGGGATTATATAGAGAAATAAAGAACTGTGTTCTGTTATTCTGCACAATCAGAAGTCCTGGTTTGACTTGAACATGGCTTATGTTTCATTATAAGACGGCTAAACTAGTCAACAACAGGGCGTCGATCTTTATAACCAAAGATGTTCATGTATTTTTGTTTCAAATTTTGGTAACGCTACATTGTGTTTTGCCAGGATTGTATACAGACTTCTATGTTCCGTGCGACCTTGGGAAACCATTTGCAAACTGATGACAGATAAGCAAAAGCACAAGTATGAACTAAAGAGTTTATTTTTAGATCATTGATTCGATCCGTTTCCTGTTTGTAAACATGTTCATGCATTCATGCAGCCTGCAAAGGGCAACCATTTCTACAGAAAGTCAAACTCTTTTCTGGTTGATTATGATTTTTTTCACAATGTTTACCACCTAAATACTCCAGACAGGCTACACTTTTTTTGCAGAAATAAGCAAGGTTAAAGAACACTTGTAGAGAAGCCTTAGACCATTCATCCATGCAGAACTCTTTTATATCCTTGGCCTCGAGGACATCGACTGCCCTCTTCACTTCACAATGCAGCTGCTTACCATAAAGTAAATACAGTGAAACCTCGGATTACGAGTAACGCGGTTTATGACTTTTCCGAAAGACGATCAAAGTTTTTTGTTTTTTTTGCTTGAAAAACGAGCATTGTCTTGGTTTACAAGTACTGAGTATTACGTATCACGCATGCGCTTCTTGATTTGATGCCGAGTGTCACGTGATCACAACTGAGCCAACGTTTTTCTCTCTCTTGCGCTGCGGGTAATTGTCTCCCCTGCTGGGTCTTAGTGCTCCTCTCTTACTGGTATAATCAACATCCGTGCATGTGTGTTTTTTTCTTTTTCTTGCACTGCGGAGCGTGTGTTATGGTGCACGCACGTAATTTGACACCGTGCCGGTTCACACACTCTCTCTCTCTCTCTCTCGCCTTTAATGTGTTTGTGTGTGTGAAGCAGAGAGGGGGTGCTTCACTCACACACAACCGGCACGGTGTCAAATTACGCATGCGCACACACATAACACACACACTCGGCAGCGCAAGAGACAGAAAAACACACACACAGTGCCTGTGCGCTTAATGGAAACACTTTATTTATTTTTACTTTTTTTAAGGTAAAGTGCAGGTTAATTTGTTCTATTTTTACTTTATATTTTGTGTTAATTATTTTTATGTATTTATTTTTTTGGGCTGTGGAACGAATAATTTGAATTTCCATTATTTCTTACGGGAAACTTAAATTTGGTTTACGAGTGTTTTGGAATATGAGCCCGCTTCCGAAACGAATTATGCTCGTAATCCAAGGTTCCACTGTACCTTGATTTTGCGTCCATTTATCGATTTCTGTGTCAATTTGTATATACAACTTCTAGCCGTTTTTAATAGGAATACCTGCAGCGCGACTCATTGTTGAGAAAATCATATGGGAGCAACGCAATGCACACACACAAGGCTTCAGTTAATGTTCACATCAAACATCATAATGAGGAAGAAATGATATCTCAGTGACTTTGACTGTGCTGTGTTTGTTGGGGCCAAACACCTGTGAGGTAAAAAATGGTCATTAGACTTATTGTAGCGTGTCAGTTTTGATCAGCCTGGCTGACGAGTTGTATATTCTTATGGGTTTTCTTTGGTTGTTCTTTAAAAAAAATCTATTAAATATCCAATGTAGGACACTTTATATTGGTTGCATATAAAACTTTCTACCTCGTGATGGCCTCTAAAAGTCAAACCCATAATGCACTCGCTCTTTTTTCAGGCTCTGTGAAACAGCCTTACAAATCTCTTCTGAAATAAGTTAGGCCTACATGTAATTTATAAGCTAGTTTCACATCAAATACAGATGTTCAGTATTATAAAAGTCCTTATTTTACTTTCATTTTTATCACCTGCCATCAGGAAAGTTCAGTTTTGTTAAGGAATCTTGTTATGACCTGTTTAACAAGTCCTATGTAAAAGGTGCTCATAAATGTTGAATGTACACTAATCGTGAATCTATCCGATATAGAATTTGTTTTCAATTTAATAATAATAAAAATCACTAAAATAACTACAAATGTACATGAACCCCACAGATCAAAGCTATGACTGTGCAGACAATCTGCAAGGCAAATTACACAAAAAAAAAAGCAAGACCGCAAGTTCACAGACAGACATGGCAAGCTTTCGGATGACGTGTCATCACAGTTTTTCTTTGCCTCTCCTGCCAAGTTATGCAAGAGCAAGCAAGGTGGCTAAAATTAGCCAGTTTTTTAACGAACTCTTCACAAGGCGCTGAGCTGTTGCAATGGGAACAGGCTATATGTCCAAACACCAGGCCATCCATATAGAGGATAGACTTCAGTAAGAAATGAGAGTGGAAGGCCAACATGGGGATTGAAAAGAAACAAAGATTCCCCAAACTGGGGAGGATATCAGGTTTCATTATACTTGACACCTCATGTAGAGGAAAAGATGCAAAGGTAATACAAAGAACACACACACACACACAGTTTGTATATGAATACATTTTGACAGAGACAAAGCTTCAGTAGAAACAGAATTATATTTGAGCGTAAGGACTGAGCATGTAAAATATTTTTCTGACAGTGTCAATAAATCCTTTAAAACAAAGGCAATATGATGTTCGTGCTTGGATGCTATAATGTGTATAGTAAAACTTCACTACATTTATAACCAGAGGTCAAATGCTCGAATCTGATTGGTTCTTAGACTGTTTCCATGTTATAAAAGCACATGCAGCTATACGGACTTGAACGATAAGTTAATAGTGCTGCTCTGCTGAAATATGTTATTCTTTCCATAGCAACAGCTCATACACTGAAACTCCACATAATCTAAGACTAGTAATAAATATATTTACAAAACATGTTGTTTATACCACTTAACTGTATACAGGGTCACTTTGGGGCTTTGGTCACAAGGCAGGGTAAACCATGGACAGGGTGCCAATCCATCGCAGGGAAATTGCAGGCACACACGCCAATTAACATAATCTGCATGTTTTTGGACTGTGGGAGGAAACTGAAATATCCAGAATAAACCCACTAAGTATGTAGAAAACATGCAAACTCCACACAGACAAACCCGAGGTGGGAATCAAACCATCCACCCTGGAGGTGCGAGGCCACAGTACTAACCAAAACATCACCGTGCTGCCTATGCCTATTTCTTGTTTCTTTGTAAAATCAAATAAATCTTTTTTTTTTTTTTTTTTTTTTTACAGTTTTCTTTTTTGAGAGAGAGAGAGAGAGAGAGAGAGAGACAGCCCGGGTAAAGGAATGACAAGTTTACTTATCATTTAAGTGAGAACAGAAACTAACTTTTCTTTTTGACATTCCACAGCATCAAATTTATACACTGTTAAAATGTGCAGCACTTTATTACAGTACATTAATAAATGAAACACTGTAATAAATGGCAAATTACAATACACACAGTTGATGCCCTTCAGGGGTAGTGGCACCCCTGCTGGCACGCTCTGCCAAATTATAATCGCTCTCACGGTTTGTTGTGCGACATTCCTTGCATAATGTCAAGCACAAACAACACATCCAGAAGTACTGGCACCCTTCAGAACAATTAGGCAAAATATTCTGTAAAAGTCGGATAATAAGCAACAAAAGTGACTTTCTTCACTCTAAACTGCAACAAGATGCAACAAGGTGTGCAACAAGATGGCGGCGCGGCAGTAGCACGCAGCGGCCGCTCCGGAGCCAAAATGGCGCTACATTGTTTACGTTTTGTGTGT
>JAOTQY010000033.1:3332790-3343197 GCA_026413445.1 Dolichallabes microphthalmus
ATCCCAGGAAACTTAGGGCACAAGGCGGGGTACACCCTGGACAGGATGCCAATCCATCGCAGGGCACACACACATACTGTATGTTCAATTGAAAAAAAAAAAAAAATCCCCCATTCAGTTTGCACTAATTCATCACCCTGTGTTTGTCTTTATTGTTCTGTTTGGCAGTTCCAATGATTTATGGATAGAATTCTCATGTGCATGCCTGAGGGCTGTCTTGAAACCCTGAGACAGGTGAGACCCATGCCAAATCCAAAGTGAACAATTAGACAGGTGGAATTACAGGATCTGGGCTTCAATTTACATCATTGGCAGCTACAGCCCCAAAATAATGAAACCACAGTAATTGTAGTCTGCCTGAGGCCCAAGACCGAAAAAAGAGATGAGACTGTTCCTGGGGCTGGATGGCTATAATCACAGTTTTGGTTACTATTTAGGCATCCCCAGGTTGCGATGGGTCATTCATGAATGATTCGTTCTTTTTGAACGTGTCTTTAACGTAGTCTCAGAGAGTGATTTGTTAATTTTCTACTGGGTGCGTATGAGCAAAGCATCGCAAAACCTCTGTAGGTTATGTACAAGAAACAGAAATGAGTAGTTACCATTGTGTCGTCTAGTCTGAATCATTCGTTCTTTTGACATGTGACTCCCATAGACGCTATGCAGTGCATCACACAGAAAACAGGAATTTAGCGGTTCTTCTCATGAGTCTTCTAGCCCGAGTCGTTCGTGACTTCCATTGTCGCTATGCAGTGCAACAAATTCACAAGAACAAACGACTCGGACAAGAAGCCTTATGTTAAGAACCGCTCAATTCTGTTTCCTGTGTAATGTACTGCATAGCGTCTGTGGGAGTCACGAGACAAACGAACCAACGATTCGGACCAGAAGATATGAGAGGTGAGCTGTTCATTCTGTTTATCATTATATGTCCTTAGCTGCATTGTAATATTTTCATTACTGGAACTATAGCCAAAAAAATTTGTACGTAGACATGTTGGGGGTCTGTTTATTGAAAATGTTATTTTTTTTCTTTTATTTCTGATCAAAAGAATGAAATGGACTAAATGACTCAAAAAAAGATTTGTTCGTTTTGATGAACGAGATTCAAAGGACCAAGTCATTAAAATGATCCAAACTTCCCATCACTATCCCCGGCCCACTGATTAAAAAGGAGGGACCAGATTCAAGGAAGCCTTGTGAGTATTTCAACCATTTTTTGTTCTGTTGTTTTCTTTTAATAAACATATATAGGACTCAGAATTGGCTTGACATATCCTTTTTTCAGCCCAAAAATGGCATTTATTGCATTTTGCAGTAAAACACATCATATATGTTCTTTCATGCAAAAGTCATTAGTATTTAACATACTTTAGAGTCATGTCAATGGCACCTTTAAGGAGCTAATAAGACATGTTCATTAGTTAGTGTGTTTAAGTAGTATTCAAATCTCTGATGCATCTAAAAATCTTCAGTTTGTGTGAGGAAAAGAAGAAAGAAATCAAGAAAGACAGAGAGAGAGAGAGAGAGAGAGAGAGAGAGACTCACATGGTACTGCACGCAGATAGAGATTTTCCCGTATGACTTGTTGAAGCTGACTGTCCATGCAACCAGGTGTGAAACATTTACTCAGATACAACCTCAGATCCTTACACAGTGTTAAGTCTGTAAGCAAGAGAAAGAAAAGAAAGATAATTTCTAAATATGTAACATCCCATCAGTTGCTTCCAGTCAATTGTAATTACAGATATGGGATGTTACCATGGTACACTGAAGGATATTTACTGAAGAAGCATTTCATGAGTGTCAAATAACTCCATAAAGTTTTCATAAACTCCAAATGTCAAATTGTCCATTTGTTGACAATTCCATAAAGTTGATGCAAAGAGTCACTATTTGCAGTGTTGGCCCTTCTTTTTCAAGACCTCTGCAGTTCGCCCTGGAACGCTGTCAATTAACTTCTGGGCCACGTCCTGACTGATGGCAGCCCATTCAGGCATAATCAATACTTGGGAGTTTGATGGAATTTGTGGGTTTTGGTTTGTCCACTCGCCTTTCAAGAATTGACCACAAGATTTCAATGGGATTAGAGTCTGGGGAGTTTCCTGGCCATGGTCACTCACAATTTTGCCTAAGAACACAGCCATGAATAAAGAATGGTACATAAAACATCCTCAGAGAGCAACTTCTCCCAACCGTCCAAAAACAGTTAAACGGATTAACAGACGTTAATCCCATTGAGAACTTGTGGTCGATCCTCAAGAGGCAGGAGAACAAACTAAAACTCATAAATTCTGACCATCTCCAAGTACTGATTATGCAAGAATGACCTGTCATCAGTCAGGATGTGGGCCAGAAGCTGATTGACAGCATGTTGGGGCGAATTGCAGAGGTGACAAAAAGAAGGGTCAACGCTGCAAATATTGTCTCTTTGTAAAAACTTAATGTAATTGCCAATAAAAGCATTTGACACTCATGAAATGCTTGTAATTATACTTCACTATACCATAGGAACATCTGACAATAAGATCTAAAAGCACTGAAGCAGCAGACTTTGTGAAAATTAATATTTGTGTCATCCGAAAAAACGTTTTGCACACAGCTGTACTTAAAATGCAACCCTAGACCAAGAGATACTTTATCACATCAATATTATATTTATACATGACTTTGAAAATGTATAAATTGCTGTTCGACTCATACTGTACTATACTATTATATTACTACTTGCATTATGCAGCCTGTGATCACAAGCAAGCTTCATACACTACACAAGATTTCACCTGGCAAGCCAGGCATTCTTGTAAAAATATACATAAGTTGGACTGTGGTTGTTTCTACACTATTTGTAGTTATTCTTCTACAGTACACTATTTTTTTTTTCATAAGAACAAACACAGATGCTGGATTTAATCAGGCAACATTGCAAAAATAAAAAGTTACACTATAACAATAAGGATGACATATTGTATGAATTCAAATTCGGCTTATCAAAGCTGTTTGGAAAGTGTTAATTTGAAAATAAAAAAGAGAAACGTGTCAAAATACTCGTCTGTAATAAATGCAATTGGGGATCGTAGTGGCACAGCGGGTAATGTCTCCGCTTCACATGCTCCAGGGAGTCTGATTAGATCCTGAGCTTTGGTCACTGTCTCTGTGATGTTTGGCATATTCTCACTTTGACCACCTTCAGGTTCTGCAGTTTCCACCTACCTTCCAATAACATGCTGGTGGGTGGATTGGCTACTTTAAATTGTGTTTAAATTGCCCTAAGATGGACTGCCATCCCATCCAGGCTCTGGATCCATGGCAACCCTGACCATGAAGAAGTATCATGACATACGCTTCACATGGCAGATAGAGATTACTGCTTATCAAATAGAAATAAACATTCAAAACAGAGCCAAATATGATAGAAATATATATTATCATTACCTAGAACTGATATTTATATCCACTGTTTATGAGCTAGAAAGGAATTTATGATGCCATTCCTACTCAGGCTCTCCGCACTATTCATTTATATAGCAACGCTTTATGAACATTTCGCGACAAGCCACATGGTTGTTATCGAGAGCCTGCATCCCTCTCACCCCTGTCAGAATGACGGACAGTACCCACCATGAGACAACCCCACCCCTGACTGAGACAGCATAAGCGCTGCTAATAAAACATATTTCAAAGTCACGAGAGAACATTAGTACTGACATCAGTCAGACACACACATGCAGAAAATCTTAAAATATGCTGCCTGTCCGTCATTCCTTTATGCTGAACGTGTCATTTATTTATACATTCTTCTTTTCAAATTCAACTTCATGTTTTAGGATGAAACCAATGGCAAAAGCATCTCTGTATAAAACATACCAGCAACATACAGTCAGGCTCTGTAATCAAATTCTGTTCCTGTGCTTTAAAAAATCAGCTTGTTAGATACGTTTCAGCGGAGACGATTCATATTGATCCACACCCAAAAATAGACAAACCAAATTTAGCAAAAAAAAAAAGAAGAAGAAAAAATTTAAGCCTCTGGCAGGTTAGGTTTAAATGCTTTGATACTATGATAGCCATGGACATAAAGACATACAGCCATAACACTATGACCAATCAGAGGTGAAGTGAATAACATTAATTAACTCGTTACAATGGCACCTAGTAAGCAGCACGTGAATATTTTGTCCCTGAAGTTGATGTGTAAGGATTTGAGTGACTCTGACAAGGGCCAAACTTTGATGGTCAGAGCAACTCCACATCTGTAGCTCTTGTGGGATGTTTCCAGTCTGCAGTGATCAGGACCTACCAAAAGCAGTCGAAGGAAGGACAACCGATAAACCAGTGACCAGCTCACTGATGCCTTGGGAATGAAGACTTGCCCATATAGTCCGATCCAACAGAAGAGCTCCTGGAGCTTAATTTGCTGAAAAAGTTAATGCTGGTTCTGATAGAAAGGTGTCAGAACACACAGTGCATCTCTGCTTGTTGCGTACGGAGCTGACCAGTCAGGGCGCCAATGCTGGGCATGTGATCATCAGAACCAGACCACGTAGCAATGGAAGAAGGTGACCTGGTCTGATGAATCGCATTTTCTTTTACATCTTGTGGATGACCAGGTGTGGAGGCAGTGTGAGACTCTGGGCAATGTTCTGCTGGGAAATCTTGGGTCCTGCCTGTCATGTGGTTGATACATACCACCTACCTAAACATGCTGCCTAAACATGCATGCCGTTTCCGTCATGGAAATGATATTGCCAATGGTATTCTGCAAAAAAAAAAAAAAAGGTTCAAGAATGGTATGTGGAGCACACGACTGAGTTTGAGGTCTTGACATGGGTCTCCTAATGAGCATCAGTGGGCTATGCTGAAAAAACATGTCTGATTCATGAAGGGTCCACCTCACAACTTAGACGACCTAAAGGATCTGCTACTGACGGCTTGGTGCCGGATACCACTGCATACCTTCGGACGTCTAGTGGTGTCCATGACTCGACTGTTGAGGGCTGCACTGTAACAAATTGATGTAAATTTACAGGACTTTTTTTTTTTTTTACAGTTAGATAATCAACACACTTTTGAAAATAATTACCATTCTGTCGCACTTTATTGCAGTTGGTTTAAAAAAAAATACAGTAATTAACTGCAAATTGCAAAGGATTTTGGGATCTTCTTCAGTGATGTGGGGACTCCATGCTGTCAGGATCTGTTCATCCATCATAATCGTGGAAATTTTGTGGAATCTATGGATGTTCTAAAATCAAATGACTTCTTTCATGCTTGCAACACTGGCACTTTAAAAACCGACCAGAGACGAAAAACTGTCTTTAAAAGTCAGTTTAGATATATTGAGCCAGTTCCTATTTTCCTTGGACTTTCTTTCAAAGTCAGTTGGTCATGCAACAGTCATGTGGCTATAAACAACTAATGAAATCCTCATCTAGGCCAAAAGACATCTTGGAAGGCATTGGTTTTGTACCAGGATGAATTTGAAGTGGTAGATCCACTAGGATCTGGAAGGAAAAAACATAAAGTGCAAGTACTTTTGCCGATTTTGTGGGCCTCTGAGTGGCGCAGTAGGTTAAAGCGCTCGCCCTATCATCCGGAGATCGCAGGTTCGAACCCCGGGTGATGCTGAACTGGACACGACTAGATTGGGGGGGAAAGAATTGGGCAGGACTAAAAATATATATATATTTTTTAAATGATGTTAAAAATACAAGTAGTCCAAATAATTATTTACCACTAAAATACAGTAAACCGTACAAAATCACAGTAATAAACTGTATATCAAAATACAGCAATTTACTGTAGTCTATTTCGACAGTACAAATACTGTAATAAAACAGCATTTTACTGGCAAAACTGCTGCCAGTAATTTACTGTAATTTTGCATGAAAATCATTTACAGTGTGGTTTGGGACCTACCCGATATTAGGCCAGTGGTCATATCGTCAAGGCTGATCATATTATTCATATTATATAACTGTGTTATTGTTGTAAGTCCCAGTTAGAGGTGATTTAATGACCGTTGCACAGGATGGGCAATTTAACGTACCTAATTTGCATACTGCTGGCTCAGTATAAACATGTTGTGCATGTCTGCTTCCTGTCACCATACGGCTGAGTCAGTGGTATTCCACCACAATGTTTATTATTCGGGTTTTACATTGCGCAGCGCATTTATGGGCCGCACACGCTTCAGGTGGTGAGATTACCCAAATACAGTATAAGCACGACTGAAAACAGAATAATCAATTATTTCACTTCACTCACCCTCGAAATGCATATGGTTAATCTCTCCCATTATAATGTAAATGCCTGCTCCTCAGTCACTCACTAAAAGGTCCAAAATGTACACTCTGCCTCAAGGCTAGATTATTATGCATAAGAAATACAACAGTTTGTGGACCAAAATGAATCGTAATCCCTGGACCGAGGCCTAGAGAGGTGAGAGATTGTGATAGATTTATTCATCGAGAGAAAGCGATAAAGAAGACCACTGAGGAAGAGCTGGTAATCAATCTTAGCTGAGAGGGCAGCAGGGAGTCACGGTCAAGTGTAAAATATTGTTCTGCGCAAATGTAACTGTTGCAGCAGTGGCTACAAGGGGACAACCAGTAAACAAACAACTCTGGTGTCGAGATCAAGACAAAATCCTGCTCATTATGTTCAGTTTATATGCACTAAAACAAAATGTTATGACAAAAATGGAACCAAATTGAAAGCAAACAATATCACAGTTAAGTATTAAGGAAAATCCGGCATCAATAATTTACCCACGTCCACGTCTGTGCATTACCTGGTGTAACAGTCTTGATGCGAACAGGATGGGGGCAGGAGTTGATCACGCCACGTACGTCACCTAAGGTCATCCCCAGAACAGGCGTCCCTCCGATTTCCAAAATGATGTCGCCAACCGTGATCCCACCTCCTGGCGCAGCTGTGACGAACGGAAACTCGCCATAGTCTGCGCCACCACCGATGGCCACACCCAGTTCACCCGAGCTTCCCAACAGAGGAACGAAGCTCTCCTGCACCTTCGATCGCCAGTGCAGCTTCTTCACGACCACCTTAGCCATCGCAATTGAACTGAGAAAATGAAGGAGAAGAAAATACAGTTTGTTTTAAAATCCAATGTTTGTATAATCCATATAATCAGGTAATAAGCATTAAGGTGGCAAGTAACAAACAGCTTTCAAAAGTTGATGTGTTGCAAGCTGAAAAATGGATTTAACTGTCAAACAAGCATCTCCAAAACAGGAAGTCTTGTGGGGGTCCCAGTATGTAGTAAGGACAATCAGTAAACCATCACCAAGATCATGGGCACCAAAGAAGGGAAGACCAGCCTGTCTGGTCCGATCCCACAGTTGAGCACAAATTGCTGAAAAAATAATGCTGGCTATGACTGAAAGACAGTCAGAATACACAATGCAGAACACACAGCTTGCTGTGCACTGGGCTTAGTAGATGCTGACCGATCAGACTGTCCATGCTGACCCGGGTCCACTGCCAAAAGTGTCTACAGTGTGCACATAAGCATCAAAACCCAACATGGAGCAATGAAAGAAAGTGGTCTGCTCTGATAAATCTTAGCCGGGGAAGAGATGGCACCAGGATGCACTATGGGAAGAGGGTAAGCTGGCAGAAACGGTGTGATGTTTTTAGCAATGTCGAATGGGAAACCTTGTGTCCTGCCATTTGACATGTACCACCTACCTAAACATTGCTGCAAACCAAGTGCACAACTTCAAGACAACTTGTTATTCCCTAATGGCTGGGGCGTCTTTCAGCAGGATAATCCTCCCTGCTATGCTGCACAAACAGTTCAGGAACAGTCTGAGGAACATGACAAAATGCCGATCAAGCATCTGCTTAGATCTTAAAATAATATCATAAAGCCAAAAGCCAGGAGAGCTAACCTTTAGATAAAAATACATAAGCCATGGGGTCAATGTCAACCCCGACCAGCATTTTAAAGAGCTCTTTCATTTGCAAGCATTTTCCGAGGCACGATCGGGGCTTGGCAGACGAATCAGCAGATGTGCACTCCGCATGGGGTGGATTTAACTCTGCCCGCACTTTATTCCTCGTAAGCTGTATGATTTACAATTAAAGAATAATACCAAGAATAAGAACACATGTCATGTTTATGTTGTTTACTCGGATGTGTCTTAGAGAAACCGACATTTTGACCTTAACACTGGGTTTACATTTATACATAAAGATGTACATTTTGCATTCGCAACGTCTCAGGTGTTTTATTACATCATTCTCATGTCACAAGTACATAATAGCAAATTGTAAGGTTTTATAATACAATATGATGCAAACTTTTACATGCCCCTATGCCAGTGAAATAACCCCCTCATTGCACATCCTGACTCCGTATGTGGTGACTCTGTCGATGTTCAGAAAAATATACATATAAACAGCTCGTGTCTGCTGGAACCCTTTGGTTCAACCAGAAAATGCAAATGTGTTTCCTACAGTATGTCTTTCTATATGACATACATGCTAATGAATTGTTCTTTTGATGTACGTGATACATATGTACATGCTCACTTTGGACACAACAAGCAATAATTCTTCTTTCCTTACAGTTCCCGGACGGGTGAGCCACTGAAAAAAAATGGTGGTCAGATGGTAGAGTTTAGGATCTTGTTTAGGACCTGTTGTGAGACGTCTGATGTTTGCAAAATACAACCACACGCGGGCGTGCCTACAGGACCTCAGAGTAAAGGTAACCAGGCTTGTCCAAGTAAATTATAATGAAGTCAGATGGTCGTGACCTGTGAGTACGGTAGGCTGTGAAATTTGTCCAGCGTTGTCATTTCCTATAAAACGGGATGACATTTGGCTTACCACGGCCACTCGATATCACACAGGAAATGTCACGCGTGAGCCACAATGACTCAGCGAGATCGATCAGGCTCAGCAAAGTCTGTCATGAGGCGGATCCTCGACCGGCGTGACGCACTGCAGTGCTGAAGGACTTGTAGCGTTCGTGGGAAAAGGAGGCAGGGGATAGTGACAGTTGGCCACACCAGCATGAGGGGCTGGTACTGTTGCCATGAGACGTTAGAGATGTGACAGTATGAGAACAGCGCTGTCACTTCAAGCCCTCGCCGGCCCGGTGCTATAAACAAGGCCAACTTTAGCGGAATGAACAGAAAGGAGTGATAAAAAGATAACAAGACACAAGGTAAAAAAATTTTTTTTAGAGGTTAGAGGTCAAATGAAAACGGACAAACTGGGATAAACTGGCAGGACGTCTACGTTAACTCAATTAGAGCAGAATGCACAACCATGAGTTTGAGGCCAAGAGCAAATCGGATTTCACTTGTCAATTAAAAAATTCTTCGAGCATCTGTTAGAGCATGGTTTCAATCCTTTAATGCTACAAATGTCACATGACTCACACGCAGCATTTTGTTTTCAACATAACACAGCAAGCGCCGTTAGCTTGACCTTCAAAAACAAACCGAAACTCATCTACGGTCACTTTTCATGATCTGGGTTTCATTATCGCAATGATCTAAGCCAACGCAGGTACATAAAAACTGGGGGAAAAAGACGAGCAGAAGATACAATCAGCTGAGCTGACCCTGAGCCAGAGGAAGAAATGATAGAAGCGGATGTGTGTGGACGCCCCCTCAGGCCACCCTACCACCAGGCTTAACGAGGCTAATTACACAGCTTGAGGAGCAGCCAAGGAGACATGACTAATTGTATACACTTTGGCCGATTGGTCACCCATCCGACCCCGCCTCTTGGAGATGCGGCAGCTGATAGGAGGAGAGTGTTGTTGTTTTTTCTTTCTAGTGACTACGGAGACAGAGATAAATCGAGCCAGGCACCGTGCCGACTGCTGCTGGCACAAAGAGAGAGAAGTCCTGTGTATGACCTTGGAAGCTCAGGTGTCTGTAGACAGAGAGGCAGAATGGAAGTACAAATACACACACACACACACACACACACACACATACACAAGAAAGGCATACACGTGGCCCTGACAGCGTTTTCACAATGCACGTGGTGCTGATGGAAAGTTGCTGGATTTGATATTGAGTGAAAGCACAGTCGATGGGGTGATTTGGTAACACACACACACACACACACACACACACACACATTCCACATACGTCCTCCCCACTTTTCACTGTTCTGCCAAACTGCTGTTTATCATATACATCAGTGGGAATACAGTACAGTCATGTGTATAAGTTTTATGATTTTTGTGTAAAAAAATTCTAAAAATCATCTGATTGTAGCCAGCGGCATGGTGGTATAGTGGTTAGCACTGTCGCCTTGCACCTCCAGGGTCCGGGTTCGATTCCCCGGCCAGGCTCGATTCCCGTCTCTGCGTGCATGGAGTTTGCATGTTCTCCCCGTGCTTGGTGGGTTTCCTCCGGG
>JAOTQY010000033.1:3350644-3361303 GCA_026413445.1 Dolichallabes microphthalmus
AAAAACCCAAACTCTATTTAAAAAAAAAAAAGATTATTTTCTTCACATTTTCATCTTAATGAATATGCATAAATTTATTAATTGTTCTGTCTCTTTTTGAGCCATTGATCATGACATATCAGTCACAAACGTAAAAATGCAACTTGACATCATTGTACCCGATTGAGCAAAAAAAGGATCTTTATTTTAGTGACCATATATGGAGTGCTACATATCTTACAAAAGGTGGAGGAACAGAATCAGAATCCGCAGATTAATTAACTGACAGATTTCCTATCTGGAGTTCTACCTTACTGATGTTTTAAAAAAAATTTAAATAAAGAAAGAAAAGAAAAAAGTCTAATTATTTTATTTCTTATACCATGAAATATTCAGTGTGAAATTTGGTTTGCTGTCTGGCTTGGTTTCGGTCCATACTCCACATAATCAAAACCAAAAAAACATACAGAACTTAGAATGTCATCACAACACTAACCTTGGAGAAGGAATGTAATAAACTGCTAGATAATTATATTAATAACTAGTCTAAAATCTCTCATCATCTCATCAGCATTAATAGCGCACCAAATATTCCTGCTCGTTAAAAGTACGAACGATGAGGCTTTGTAAAATACATAACTTCATGGAAGTACGTTGGGAGTGAACACACAGACTGATAACATCTATCTCTGACCATCTTATTCCTCTAAACTTGTTTGTATAGGTTGCGTCCAGCAAAAGTGTGTTTGTGTTTGTGTGTGTGCGATCCCAGACATTTTAGTTTTTTGGTCTTCTTATTGCATGAGAGAGCCTTCTGACAGTTCATCTGTTATGAGAGAATGGGAAAGAGAGAGACAGAAAGAGAATGATTACTGCAGGGTTTCTCCTGAGAAATTGCCAGAGATGCTAATGATTTGACTTGCACTGTTGTCTCTTTGTTGCTGGTGCCTTTATTTCATCTTTGAAATTTCTTTTGTGGGATCCGTCTGGGGCCAACCACTCTCTCTCTCTCTCTCCCTGTTGAAGCATGGGCTCCACAAGACCACTGGAGGTGTGCTGTGGTATCTGGCAACCAGACATTAGCAGGAAATCCATTAAGTCCTATAAGTTACGAGGTGGAGCCTCAATCGATCGGACATGTTTGTTCAGCACATCCAGCTCGATTCGACTGATAGTTTGGGGGAATTCGGAGGCCAGGTCAACCCCTTGTACTCTTTGTCATGTTCCTCAAACCATTCTTGAACAATTTTTGCAGTGTCACAGGACGCATCATCTGCTGAAAGATGCCACTGCCGTCAGGAAATAGCCTTCATGAAGGGGTGTACTTGGTTTGCAAGGTGCTAAATGTCAAAGTAACATCCATGTGAATGCCAGAACACTAGGCTTTCAAGCAGAACATTGTGCAGAACATCACTCGCCTCTATTGGCTTCCCTTCTTCCAATGGTGCATCCTTGTGCCATCTTTTCCCCTGGGTAAGTGACGCACAATCACTATCCTGTCCACAATATTTAAAGGAAAATGAGATGCATCAGACCTGAGATGCACTTTTTTTTTCCTGCTCCATGGTCCAAACCATTGTAGGCTCCTTCTGGAGTGGACAGGAGTCAGCACGGGCACTTTGACCTTACTGCCTAATGTATCCCACTCCTTCACAGGTGCTATTGTAACCAGATAATCTATGTTATTCACTTCACCTGTCAGTGGTGTAAATCTTATTGCTGATTGGTGTGTATCCTTTGCTCTGACTGCATAGCGATTTGCCAAGAGAGACTATTGGATTAAGCGCATAAACAGATTAAGGTATGTTTACTTTAGGCCAAACACAATGTTTCATCCCAGGATGTAATACATTAGATGTCCTTGTGAACTTGGTTTCGGATTATCGACGTAATGCGCTAGCAAAAGCTCTGCAATGACGTCTAATAATAAAGCTCCAAGAGAATTAGGACTAAATTTAGAGTATGTGAATAGAAGCGTATAGGACGTCATTCATCATACTGAATACAAATGAATTTATTTATATGTCATTTAAATGCATTGTTCATGAAAGCCTAGTTATTTCTAAAAAATCTGACTTAAACTAACATGAACCTTAAAGTAAACTGAGCTCTGACTATATAAATATAAATTCATCGAGTTTCAATCATTTGATTCAACTGGCAGAACTCCGGTTATACATAACAACCATATAAATTAAATCAAAAACTATTCATTCTATTTAGACAAAAGATCGGTTCTGCAGTCGCTAAGGCAAAGGGAGTCCCAGAGGGATCGGCACTGGGATTTGAAGAAGCGGTCTACTATTACCATAATGGCCGTGTTATTCTGAGACATGGCGAGGTCAATAAAGAAGTCAATTCCTATATGTGACCATGGTAGCTGTGAAGTGGCCAAGTGGAGTAGATTGACACATGACATGTTTCACTTGAGGATGTCTTGCAGCATATACAGTACAGTATACCAGTACATTAGGCTTTCAAGGGCCGCAGAATCTCTAGCGATTATACCTTGAGAGTCTCTGTAGCTTGTTTTTGTTGACATCTCTTCCTTATCCTAACCTGTATCTGACTGCTGTGACCCTGATCATCCTCCACTGGCGGAGCTTGGAAGTCAGCCAAATCGTCTTCATTTACCAACGACCTTCAATCTGTCGCAGCCGACCAGCCACATGTATGCTCCTCAGTGTTAGCCTGCATTAGGGGACTCATTCACTGTGTTGAAAGAATTCATAGCGCATGCAGGGGCAGCAAACTCATAAATACACTAGGCACTTTGTGCTTTTTAGCTTGTCGTGTGCTTTAAAGTGTATCTATTATGTTCATTTTTTATTCATAAGGGTGTACAAAGATTTTTGTCTTGTTTTTTTTTTTGTTGTTGTTTTTTTTTGCATTAGATGGTGCCTAAACAGATTTTTTCCTATTGTGACCTCATATAAGACAAGGCTTGTTGCTCAGCTCTGCTGTTCTTTGTCAGGGCGTGGCTGCTGCTTAAATGTAGACACTGAAATGACGACGTTTAGTTTAAGGTATTAAAAAAAAAAAGCCATTATATGAGGGGCATTTCAGCTGGAGCACTAACAGGCACACTTTATGGGAGCTCTGAGAGCTGTGTTGGTCAAATATGGGACCTTTAAAACACAGGGAGATGTAGGAATCCTTGAAAGTAATCCTGTGTTAATGGATATCTGTAGCCCTAATATTCTCCTGATATTATCTTTGATGTAGTATATCATACTTGAGACCCTAACATGAGTTCCTGCTTAGCATTTTTGTGTTGTTGTTGCCATCATTGCTGAGAAATATTTGAACCAGTATGGATCCGGGTCGACGCTAGTAACCCGTATTGTGGTATTACTATAGCACAGTGTAATGTTTGGTTATCCAGCATCATTGCTCATCATGAAGGTATTTGGGAAAGTCCCTGAAGATTTTGAAAAAAAAACATGAATAAATAACGACGGGAATGAAAGCAAATATCACTAATGAATTCAGGCGCACGTACGTATGTACGATATACTGATGAGAAACGCCCACGTCAATCGGTGCTGTGGCTAAAAGGAATAGTTGTGATGGTGACAATCGACTTTCATCTTCTACAGTAATCTCATGAGACGTCACTGGGACGTCTCCTCATCGTTGCCTGCTGTTTTGGGAAAGCAGTCAGCCTTGTTCTTCTTCCTAGACGTAACATTCACAGATGAATCCCGTGATTATAGAATATAAATACAGCAATGAGACATGGTGCAATTAAAAGCTTGTAAAACCTTCTAATTAATCAGGATTTGACATGGCCGGTTGTTCAACAACACCAATTACGGGACGTACATCAGGGGTAATTGAGGCAGCCGTCGCTGATTAACAGCTCCGGAGCAAGAGGGTGACGGATAGATATTCTGAAAGATTGAGTGACTACAGACTCCAATGGTTTAATTGGACTTGAGATGTAAAACGAAAAAGAAATGTGAAATAGTAAAACGAGAGAAAGAAAAATGATGTTTGGGGCTTTGGGAGGGAAAAAAGAGCAGAGATGAAAGGATGAAACTAGAGGAGGGAGGCTTGGCCTGCGAGCCCCCAGCATGCTGTGCTAGGTCACAGTGCAGTAACCTGAGTGGGAGGGAGATTGTGCTGAATCAGTCCCCATCACTGAAGGTGACCCTCTCAGCTTCCCTGTTTCTCTCTCCTCTATCATTTCTCCCTCCCACATTCTTCATCTTCAGCTTTATCAACCCTTTACTCCTGTTCCTGGCCTGAATACCGCTTCGTCCAGTCCCTTCATCTTTGCCATGATCGCTTCTTCTGCTCATCTCTCTTTCTCTGTCTCTCTCTCCATCACAGCCTCGCTTGTGCTCCCCCTGCTTGTCACCTGATATTGATCCTCACCCCCTCCTCTCCTTCTTTTCTAGCCCACCATGCTAGCTTCCAGCCTCAAGGCCACGTACGGGTCTTTCTGCTTGTAACAACTTTATCAGGTTGCCGCTTTGCGCTCGGCTATAAATATCCGCCCGAGGCTGTGCAATCCGTCAGAGGGGTTGATTTATAATTGGAGTTGGACCACGAGAGTTGTCCCACCCGCAAGGCTCATTTAGACGGACTAATGAAGAAAAGCTGGAATCGGCTGAGGCGGTTGCCTCGACAAACAAAGTTTGAGCGGTGCAGTACATCGATCACCTTCACGCGGAAGCGTTCGTTAACGTTGGATCGCAAGATGATTCATAAATTCTTAAATAGTTGCATCAGATTTGGGTAAATTTGTAGTTTGTAAAACTCATACTCAAAGACTCTAAATTAAACTCACTTCACCAGAAATTAAGATAGAATAACAGTTGAATGAATTAATAACAAGGTATGGCAGGTTATGAGGTTTTCAAGACTGTGTGATTTAAATGGATTAATTTACAGGTGCAGTACTGAATATTAGGACGTTTCCTATGTCCCATATTTGTATTGCTTTATTATGGTTGATTTATTACTGCATTAAAATTGGAAAAAGACCAGGTAAGGTTCCAAAAACTGTCTTGGCCCTTGTGTTGTCCCAGATTCCTGTCTTTGGCTCAAACCAGCATGACCGCTCTCTTTTAACCTTTCTCAACAACAACAAAAAAAGCTGTTACCACCACAACACTACCACTGACTGGATGGTTTTTGTTGTTGTTGTATCTGACATCATTTTCTGAGATCATTGTGTATGACAGTCCCAAGATATTCTTAATTTCTAAAATAGATAAGACAGTAACAACAACTACGCCATCGTCACTGAGCCGCATGGATGGGAATCACCAGGGTCCTCCTGATACGATATTACTGCGATACTGTACCTCCGTGCTGATTTAATTTGTATTGTGATTGTTGTATGTATCATGATTTTATAAATATCCCAATTGTTTTTTATTTTGTTACAATTCTATACAAACTCCTACCACACAGGATGCTGGGCTGCCTGCCAATGTGTGAGTAGTTTAGAGTGCACCACCTGTAGGATTATAGAGGAACTGCAGCATTTGACAACTTCCAATATAAACATACAGTGGTACTTCAGCATTGTTAAAAGTTAAGGCAAAATTTTGTATTGCGACATGATTTATTCTATAGGAAATGATGTAAATGCAGATAATCCGTTCCAGCAGCACAAAATTATTACTAATATTACCAATTTCCAATACTATAATCATATTTTTGCATATAAAACAATCAAAACATTAAGACATGTAAATGAAGTAAAGTATGAAATAATAGATATCAAACCTCACATAACCTTGATTTATGATTCCTCTTGGAACTGGCTGCTTTAAAAACTGAAACTGAAAGTGGCTCACTTTTCTTCTTGCTAACCTTCTTGGGACCCATAGTGCTATGTCTTTATTAAGTCTTCCCCAGACTCCAAAAAACCCATTAAAAAGTATGTAAATTTGGTTCCCTTGGCTTTCCACTACGCAAACAAGTTTCAAAGGATGCAGAAAATACTTTGAGGTACCACTGTATATGAATTTTAAATCTTATATAAAGATATAAAGAAAGATAACTGAAACTATTTTTTTCTCTACTGAGATCACATTTCCCCCCAATTTTGATGTTTGATGAACTGCGTGAACTGTATCTGCATTTTTTATGAAATGTGCTGTTGACAAATTTTTTGCAAATTTGATAACTTGCCGAATTCACTGGAAATATTACATTTGTGAATATATTCACTCTAAAGATTGATGTTATAGTTACAAATCCTGATTTGTCCAAATTTGTGTTAATCTGTAAATAGTTTGTTTTTAAATTCTTTTTAGATCCTGGAGTTAATTATAGTATACTGTATTATTTTACTGTTGAACACTGCTATGCAAATATATTACAGTAAAAAAACGCTTTTCATCTCTGATTCATGAAAAAGACTTAATATTAATAAAGTTCTAATGTTACAGATGATCTGGAGCGAAGTCACAGATGGAGAATTGTCAGTGGATGTCTACTGTACTTTGCCAAGGGTAAACTGCACTCCATTATCCCACCATCTTACTCTCTCTCCCTATCGTACCTACAACACATCTCCTTGAATATGGATGAGAGGGCAGAGCATGCACCCTGCATACAATCAAGCAATTAACCAGCAGACATCAAGTCAGTACCTTAAACTGAAGCTCATGGTTAAAAAAACAAAAATCATAGGTTTTATAGAATTAATGGTATGTGAGTTGATTTTGGAAAATGGGATGACTGGGAAGACATTCATACAATATGCACGTCCATATGGTTTAGTAATTAAAGATCTCATCCAAGGTGTTCAGAGCAAATCCCACACTCTTTTCCATGTAATTCCTATATTTTCTGCATCTCCCCCTCTTTCTCTCTCTCTCTCTGTCATACTAAATGAATGATTAATAACTATAGTATAACCTTGGCTGCAGGGCAGGAAGAGTCCACGGCAACGCATAGAAATGTCAGGGTCACAGTATTCATCACTGTAATCACCATAAGGGCAAGGCACATCCAGACACTGTGCATTCAAACACACACACACACAAGCAACCAAACACACAAAATGAGACACCTGACTAAAACACACCGATACGACACATCCCCTCCAGGGATGTTGACAGTGATTACAGCAATACTGGCGCACCGCACTACAGATTACACATACCACCTTATACCGAGTGATGTGGAAACAAACATCTGTAAACATTCAAAGAAAACGTGCACTTGTGTTTTTAATGGTCACATTTTTTATTTGCACTTGTTACTCTGCTGTTTCTCTCTATCACAAGTAGCTGATCTGACTTTTTTTTTACATTCAATATACATAAATTATCAAAAACAAAAATAATACATTTTGAAATACATTGTAGCAGACTTTTTCTCATTGTTGGAGTGGCACCATCCAAAGTACCTTTAAAAAAAACTTTTCATTACATAATTAACTAGACCTTAGAAACCACTGTTTTTACTCTTAAAAGCTAATTAAAGGTCCGTTACATGATGAAACTGCCAAATTAACATTTAAGTCCCCTTAGTGGTACCACCATGCAACAAATTTCCTTTATGTGTTGCAGGGTATATTGGAATCAATCCATCCATCAATCAAGAAAACTCTATATGTCCAACTAGGGATTGTGAAGGCCAATGGTAATTACCATTGTATTCAGTCCCATTTTTACAACCTCCGCTCATCATTCACACACAGATTCACACCCTAAGAGCAATATTGGAACACCAAGTAGCCTGATCTGCATGTCTCTTTTAACTGTTGTTGGAAACCTGAGGAAACGCACCAACACACATGCACACAAACTCCATGCACCCAAACCCCGGGGTGGGGATCGAACAAGGACCCTGGAGGTACAAGAGCCACGATTTCATCTACAGTATACTGGAATGAATGCTAAACAAAGATGACTTGAAGTATCACAAAGTGGTATTTTCACCACTTCAACTACCACAGGCAGTCTTTCTCTCAGAAGTGGTATTAAATGCACATCATTTGCACCTTTAATATCCTGTCTAAAGCATCCACATGCACAGGGGGGACCTTTGGAGAAAATCAGTGATCCTTAACTGGTTTTACTTACAGCATCCTTTATTTCTAAGAAGTGAAAATGATCAAACCTGCTGTAATCTGTCCTTAAGTGCTGTATGCACTTGGGACACATTCTGTTGCATGGAATTAAAGGTGGACTGAAGGTGAATGAAAGTTGCTGGAAATGCATGAATTCTCTCCACACACCTGTCCACAGTTGTCATCTCACACTCTCTCTCTCACACACACACACACACACACATAAACACAACACACGCACTAATGTTTTGTACAAAACATTGACTCACCCGCATGGTCGCCGACACACACACGTTCTCCTGAGGCAGTTCAGCCTCTGAGAGAGGAGGCGTTTAAACGCGTCTATGTACATCGAAACTGGACTCGCGGGGGGACTCGAGAATAATAATTTTTAAAAACTGTCTTGTTATATTTGTTTTCCCGCCAGATGTTAGACGCACGCGGTCAGTGTGGAAGCCTGGACCCAGTGCGCACGTGAGCCGCGCGCGCACCGAACGCTTCGTTTAGAGCCAGAGTGGCAGCTTAACGGGATGAGAACTACGGCACCGGTCAGGGGGAGAGGGAGGGGGGAAGGGAAGGAGGGGTGAAAACGATACGCTTACACACACACACACACACACACACACACAACTACTTGGGCAGCGCTCTGGAACAGAATTCCTCAATTACAGTAAATCCTTCAAGGACAAACGTGAGGTGCTTTGATATTTATTCACACACACACACGCTAAACGCTTACCTCCGGTACCGGACGCCTCCTCTGCATGGCTCCCGGTAACTCCCAGCCTGTGTTTAGTGGTAGGTGTACACAGGTTTACGTCCCGTCATTAAGTGGTTAAGGGTGATATGGTGGTGCTGAGGGGGTGAGAGTGATCACCACTCTGTAATCCGCTCACGGACACCGGATCGATACTGAAAGTCTGGATCACAGGCACCGGCGTCCCGCGGTGTGAATGACATGCTGCGCGAGCGATCGCAGTCCCGGTCACGGTGCCACGGTGTCCGAGCTGAGAGACCGCATGATGGGACACCGAGGAGGAAACAAAAGCAGTAGATAAGGGAGGGAACTGAGCGCAAGGAGGAGAGAAACACTAAACCGGGAAGATCCGCCCCTATAGTGAGTGTGAACGCGTCAGGTAACTTTCAGTACCGGTTTGGGGTTTTTTTTTAAAAAAAAAAGCCTTTTCACCTGAAATGCGCAAAGAGCTACGTGAAAGAGTTAAAATAGTTAATGAGATAACTTATTAACTTTTTGTGCAGGCTTTTTCTGGCAATGGTGGTTAGCATTGTAGCCAAACACCTCCAGGGTCTGGGTTCGAGTCCCACCTAAGGTCTGTGTGCGTGGAGTTTACATGTTCTCTTTCAGGGTACCCCGGTTTCCTCCCACATCTCAAAGACAACTGAGTCATAACTGAGTCTGAGGTCCTATCATGGTCCTAAAAATGGGAATAAATGCAACCATGGCCTCCACAGTCTCTATTTGGACTACAGAGGTTCCTTGATGGATGGCATATTTTTTCTAACATTTGTAACATGCTTTATAGTTGTATTATTAATTACAATCTGTCATACAAGACAATTTATTTCATTTTTTCTTTCATATCATTATAAATAGGCACTTAGCACTGTGGGTGAGGGTTCGATTCCCACCGCGGGGTCTGTGTGCGTGGATGTCCTCCCTGTTTTTGCTGGGTTTCCGCCGGGTATTCCGGTTTCCTCGCACATTCCAAAGACATGCAGATTAGGTTAATTGGCATCCCTGTAGTGTGTGAGTGAATGGTGTGTGCATCCAGCATGTACCCCGCCATGTGCCCGAAGTTTCCTGGGATAGGCTCCAGGCTTCCTGTGACCCTGTATAAAGAATAAGAAGGATTAAAAAATTTAAGAATGAAGAGTATTATATCTACCGACGGCCAAGGGGGTATCGAAAGGGAGCTCAGGACATGGCAGAGGACACCCTGGATGGTGGATATCACAGAACACGAATCTGCACACCTTAAGATCTATACGGGCAACTGAAACATGCAGCCTACAATGCATGTCTTTGGACTAGAGTACCAAGAGGAAACCCATCAAGCATGGGGAGAACATTGAAACTCTGTCCACTCAGACTGAAGCTTGATTCGAACCCCCAACCATGGAGGTGGGAAGAAACTGCTGAACAATGCAGGTTAATTCATGATGAAAAAGAGGTCATTATTAATTGGTTAAAAATGCATGAACAAAATCAATAAATAAATTATTTGACAGGATGAAACCAGTATATAGTAGTGGATAGTATCTTTATTATAGGTTTAATTCATGTGGTTAAATATACTGTAATTTTTCTCAGTACAGCCTTGTAGGGGAGTGCAATTCCCTGTAAATGACTAGTGACGACCTACCTATCTTTCTGTACATTTTCCCATAATCGTGTATGGGAAAATGTGTGAAAGGTAAGTCGTCCTTCATTATATCACAGTCAGCAGGGCTTATTGTAAACTAATATTACATTAGTGACATTATGGGTCCATGTGTTATTATATAAATCTAAAACAAATAAGGGCGGCACGGTGGTGTAGTAGTTAGCACTGTCGCCTTGCACCTCCAGGGTCCGGGTTCGATTCCCGTCTCTGTGTGCATGGAGTTTGCATGTTCTC
>JAOTQY010000033.1:3426612-3440935 GCA_026413445.1 Dolichallabes microphthalmus
AGGAAACCGGAGTACCTGGAGGAAACCCACCAAGCACGGGGAGAACATGCAAACTCCATGCACACAGAGACGGGAATAGAGTCTAGTCGGGAATCGAACCCGGACCCTGGAGGTGCAAGGCGTCAGTGCTAACCACTACACCACCGTGCCGCCTATTTTTATTAGTATTATTCTATTTTATTATTCATCATTATTTTTATTTCATAATCATAAAGAAAAGCTTTATGATTTTTGGATGCATTGTTCTTAAATAAACATATACCATCGTTTTAGATATTGCATGTGTTCATTTGAATTTTTTTTTCTGTTTTTGTATTGTATTTTCTTTTTATATACGCTTAGTCCAATGCATCTTACACATTTTCAGTTCTACCATCCAGCAAAATACACAAGGTGATAACAGAAAAAAGGAGGGAAAATAAAATGATAATAATCATCTCATGCTCCGCAAACCACTCTTTCACAGTTTGAGCCTGATAAATCATGGCAGGTGGCATGGTGTCTTGGTGGGAATCACTGTCCAAGGTCACAGCTCCAAGGTCCGGGTTCGATTCCCGCCACGGGGTCTGTGTTCATGGAGTATGCATGTTCTCCAAAGACATGCAGATTGGGACCTGAGGCAGATGAGGCACCCTGCCTCATGCTTGCCTTCAGTGAGTGAATCTTAGCAGGAAAAATCCATTAATAGAAAAAAAAAAACCTTGACCATTCAGCAGAGGTGGAAAGAGTAATCAAATTTTGTACAAAGTACTGTTACTTTAGTGAACTTTTACTTAAGTACAAGTAAAGTTACCCTTATAAAAATCTACTTAAGTAAAAGTAAAAAGTAACTCATTAAAAATTTACGCAGAGTAAAAGTTACTGAGTTACTTTTTTTTTTTTTTAAACAGTGGGGGCGGGATGGGGGATGGAACACCCTTCCATAATAAATCTGTTCCCTTTGTTGTGCTTGAAATCAAAGTAGTCATTTAAATATGACCAGGGGTTTGCTTCATAAGAATTTGTTGGCATTTCACTTTCAGCTGTGTCTGAATCGCGGTCATCTGTCTTGTTCGTCTCCATTGTTCTTGTGAATTTGGCGTGTTTGTTCTCCATCAATCAATCAATCAATCAATCAGTGCAGTGGTTTCCGGGGTGCAATTTTTTCCTTCCCCGTTGTATTATTTGTATTATTTTTGATTTTGGTTCATTTATTTTTTACTCAATAGCGAATATGATTTAAAATGTAGTGAAGTACAGTACTACTTTAAAAAGTAGACGTACACAAAAAAATCTACTCAATTACAGTAATGCGAGTAAATGTAATTCATTACTTTCCACCTCTGCCATTCAGTATATTCAGGTCGTCAGCTGACCTCATGTTTTAGGCATATAACGTGGCTGAGCCTAGACCTGATCAACTGAAGCAACCCCTGATCACAACTGATCACTGCCCCTACAGGCTTGCTTAGTAGGCACCAGTCATGCTGTGTGCATCTGCATGATGTTTTTCCATTGCTCCACAGTTCAAAGCAAATTAAAGCTTTTTTCCCCTGATTTACCTCAATAGCTACTGTAAGTGTTTTTCTTAACACTACACAGCTGTTTAGTCCCAATCCCTTGAGTTCTCTATGCATTGTGTATGCGGAAATGCTCTTACTTTTACCATGAAGCAATGAGTTCCACTGTTGTTGTTTTTTACTCTGGTGTTCGATCTCTCATGATGATCATTCAAGATATTTTTCCAACCACATTTCTTCCTTGAAGATAATGGTTACCCACTATCCTTCCAGCTTTTAATAATGCGTTTTTCAGATCATACTGTAACATTTCGCTTCTTAAAATTTCTGTAGTTTCAGCAATCTACTTAGTTGTTGTCTTTGCTTGATGCAGGCCAATAATTTAACCCTTCTGAAACAGAACAACATATTTCGACACAACCACAGGATGTATCTTCTGATATGGTTGATTAAGAAAAGAGAAGCTGCCCCCGTGAGACACAGCAGTAAAGTGCTTGCCCTATCATCCGGAGATTGCAAGCTTTCTCAGTGGAGAGGGTTGGGAGGCACTTAGCGCTCAATCACGACTCTACAGTCCGTCAATCACGGGCATCTGTGAGCTCACGCAAGCGGATGGAATGGATAGCGCTGTCCTCCGAGTGTGTTACGCCACTCACAATGGTTCGAAAAGATGCGGGTGGTGGCGTCACGTGGCTCAGAGGAAACATCTTTGCTCATCCTGTTTGGTGTAATGACAGGACAGGTATTAGCTACGACTAAATTAGGAAGATATAAAAGAAAGAAAAATGAGAAGCTACTCCCTGCATCAGTTAGGGTTAGATAACTTGTTGTCAGATGAACTATACTAATCAGTGCAGTAATTATCCAATGAAACTTGCTTTTGCTTAGTTAACCTTACAGCTGGGTTCGAATCCCGCCTCAGGGTCCGTGTGCATGGAGTTTGCAAGTTCTCTCCATGCGTGGTGGGTTTCCTCCGGGTGCTCCAGGTTTTCTCACAGATTAGGCCAATTGGCGTTCCCAAATTGCATGTAGTGTGTGAATGTTGTCTTAAATGGGAATGAATACACTGGTCACCGTTGGCCTCCACGGTCCCTAGTTGAGGATCCTAGATGGATGGATTGATGGATGGATAGAATAACGAGATAGAAAACCCCTAATAAGATGCCATTTCATTTAGTTTCCTTTTAAACCACCTATATGATGCTTTAACTAAAAAACAAACCAAAAAAAAACAAACAGGTGTACTATGATGATGCATGTGTGGTGTCGCATCCTCACACATGGACACACTGATCCTTGGCACTGCGCCTATATAGCCTGGGCAACACCTCCAATCACATTTCCACGCGTTGTTTACTATGTAGTACGGTAATATGCGGTTTGAGACGCAGGCCGTGTGTGTGTGAGAGAGAGAGAGTGTGTGTGTGTGTGTGTGTGTCTCTGCGTCGGCTTTTCAGCACAGCGCGCATCCCTCCCTCCCTCCCTCCGCTGCGCTCCTGATCCTCTTATCCACTGAAGAAGAGGGTAAAGATGGATGTAGTCAACCAGGTAGGCTTCCCAAATGCATCTTCATGAATTTACCATCCAGAGCACGGTGTTTATAGCACGGTGTTGTGTAGTATTGTATAGTATGGTATCATAATGTTGACTGCGCATCAGGGAGGTTTTAATGGGGGAATAGGGAAAGATCTGTACAATGCACTGATGCTGAAGAAGGTATGCTGGATCGGACTGTCGGGTTTGTCATTGCAGAAGGGGAAATATATATATATATATAGCTATATATATATCTTGTGTCGCAATAGAAGAAGAGATCACCTTTCAGTGAATGCGCATTCGGATCAGGGATCGTGCACACTGCTTTTTACACAATGCATAATTTGTGTTGATGTTTTTCGGCTGCAGATTTGATCTGCCTGGCTACAGGAGACTGTTGGTGTTGTCAAAAATAGCCTTGGCCAGGACTACAGCCTGCGCAACCTTGACGGTTTATCTTAAAGACGTTTGCGTTTATATACTAGAATGGCGCAATAATGCATTCAAACAGCAAAAAAAAATTTTTATATATATATATATAACTGTGCAAAAAGAGATGCATTCCAAAATGCATTCTGCATACTAAATAGTGTATCTAATCTGCATAAAATGTAAATCAAAATAATATGCATAAACGTCATTAAAAAAAATAAAAATCTAGTATCTAATATTCAGTTAAGAGTGCCCAATTCCAGTTAGATAGATTAAACAGCGCATAATTCCAGTACAATGTAGCCGCTGCATTGCTGCATTCTCTCACACCAAAACTGGCACCTTACACACTTCATCTCACGCCTGTCTACAGTATATGCATCGTTTTTTTTTTTTTTGCTGCAGCCAGCAATTGTTGGCCTTTTGCACTCTCCCACAGGAAATGTTCACATAAGCAGCTTTGCCTAATCTAATGTCTAATGCTTAGGATGTGTGTGTCCACGTTGTTCTGTCGCTGGGCTGTCTGCTTCCCCAGCTGCACACTGCATGATGACACACTAAATCATATTGTTATTATGGTAGGAGGCATCCTGACAAATGTGAGATGTATCCCTTGTCTTAGAGTGAGCTGTAGAATTAAGTGTAGGTTCAGCTAAAAATAAGTACATTTTTACAAATTTCAGTTTCGACATAGGTACAGTACATATGTATGATATGTATTTAGTACATAAGATTTGTATTACATAACGTCAGAAACATACATGACCAGCAATGCAATGTTGGTACGGATAAAATATATGTATATTGTGTTTTTTTGTACAGTTGGTCGCCACTGGGCAGTTCACTGTCATCAAACAGCCTTTGGGATTCATTAAGATCCTACAATGGGTGAGTGAATGATTTTTTGTTATTAGACATAACCATAGAAAATATATACATATACCTGCAGCATATTCAACAAAGATGCAATGCCCTTTTGAGGAGTATTCATTAAACCTAACAAATCACACATACACACACACACACACACACACACACACACACACACACTGCTTATTTATTAATGTGTACATTAAGTATGCATTATTTACATTTATGTCTTTAGACCAGAATGTTTGCACAGAACTTGAAATCATTTGAAAATGGCATCTAACTCATCATGAACGACAGGGTGCCACTTCATGTTACATGCCACAGAGCATTCCACTTTGGCGCCATCACAAAACGTCACTCAAATGTCATTCAAATAGCATGAATGATTCGAGTCTGCATGACATGGCAATTAATATCCTATTATGCATAAAATAATAAGTTAGTAATAATGTGCAGCCATTTGAACATTATGCCTGAAATAAACCACAGGATAGTGACTGGGAGTCTGAAACTATACATGCTATACTTGTTTATATTTGTTGGTATGCTAGGAATTTAACACATGACAGGGATAAATATTTACAGTGAGTTGCCACACCCGGGTTGATAATTGTTCTATAGTGGTATGGCCCAACGTGTTTTATTTTGACCTGTTAAAGAAGTTATGTCAACCTCATGATATGGCAGCTGTAAAATTAAGTTTTATGCTTATCAGCTTTCTTATTTTCTGATTCAAGCTGTAATTAAGACAAAACCCTAGCAGTTTATAATATTACCAAAACACCACAAGGTGCAAAGTCCCATTTCCTGATGACTTTGTCTTTAGTGGAAAAATTACAAGTTACAGCTTTACATCTAATTGTTTCAAAGCATCGACACTGAAGACTTCCAGATATTTAAAACCGTACCATACCCAGAACATCAATCATTAAAAATGTTGTTTCAATCCATCTACAACTATAGAGACGCTATTTACATTTTGAAATAAATCCATCAGTTTAAACCTTTGCAGCCAGCACCACTCTAAGAGCTGCTGTTATAGAAAATTAATCCACACCTTCAAGATCAGACTTGAGAAATCGACCACGCTGGTAAGTATAATCACCATGCATACTAATAAAGAGCAACAGTATGATACTAAATATTGATTTAAATGACCAGTTTCCAATGCAACATAGAGATCTGCATAATAAACTCATCCAGCAACAATTTTATAGCCATGTTTACTGGGAATGTCAGCATGCACAGTTTTGTGTATTTGGCAGACATCCTCATCCAAGGCATCTTTTTATCTCATTATACATCTGCCTTGCTCAGGTGCCCAACAGAGTGGTCATGGGGTTTGAACCTGGGACCTTCCAAACCATAGCCCAATGCCTTAAACACTGTGCTACCCTGTGTAGACCACAGATGTGACTACAGAGCTAGCCTGAATCATATGCAAACTGTGTAATCATGGTGCCTAAAATGGAGGAATGTCACACGATCATGACTCTGGATTGTCGTGTGCCATATCGAATCAGCTCAAGTGAGAATCAGCATCAAGTCCAGCACTGCTATCTGACAGTAAAATGTAAGCACAAATATTCACACTCAAAAAACTTTACATAAGCCTATGAGGTCAAATCCAATCACTGTCAGAAAGCCAGCGTAAGGACAATAACAATTCAGCTGCACATTAGCAATTCTTCTATCTCAATTGTAAGTTGTTTTAATCACCTAGCAAGCATGGTCTATATTTAGGAAAGACTTAAAAGGGCAAATAAACGTTGGTGGTCTGCTAGGCTTCAATTATTCATCCTGACACTGATTGTGAGAATGCTTGCTGTGTGTGTGTGTGTGTGTGTGTGTGTGTGTGTGTGTGGCTGCACATCATGAGCATGCAGGTTTGGCTATAAGGGGAAACTGGTGACTCATTCTGGCTTAAAAATAACATGTTTAGGTATATCTGATGATAAAGAGCCTGTTTGGAAATTAGGTGACTTAAAGATATAGAAATCTCTTTGTTTCCATGAAAAAATTTTTTTTACATAAAATGTTAAAACCATATTTTATGGTTATTTTATGTATTTTGTTATTTATGTATATGTATTTCATACATATTTTATTTTAAATGTTTGCTTATGCATAAAATTTGCTATATGAATTAACATTATTGTTAAGAGCCGTGACTCTGATCATACCCATGGTCAAAAGCTGTTGATAATCCATGGTTAATATGAAGGTATTCATTGTTTATTCATGACAAAACAAGTAGGAAAGTGTGAGATATGCCATCTGCCTTGTCTCTATGGAAACTATAAAGTCTAGAGTCTGTCACCATGGCATCCACTCGTCCTCAAATTCCTGGGTTTTTTCATGCATCGGTGGTGGAAAGAATACCAAACACACTGAATTGAGTAAAAGTACTGCTCTAGGACAAAATTTCTCTTAATATGCTATATGTCCTCTTTGACTTTGAGGTAAAGGGACCATTTATTATAGATAAGTTCCGTGAAGCTATATATAGTATACTGTATATACTGCAGGGAAAATGCATTATTTAAGAATAAATTAAAGCCGTGTTGAAAAGGACACCCTCACTGCTATCAACCATATATAAAGAGAGGTAATGTTAGTTGGCTGGCTGCTACAATAAGTCCCCTACATATGAACATTTGAGTTACAAACTTTTGAAGATACCAGCATGCATGCACTGGTACTGCTAAGAACCACCCAACATTAACCACGGAGACAAAAGTGAAAATAATTTAAAGATTGGGACGAGGTGAAAAGATGGCAGACATAAATTGTTCAACCCTCGGTACGATTCTAAAAGCAAGGACAAGATCATGGAACATGTTAGTTTTATACTGTGTATAGCCAATTGTGTTAGTATCTTAATACCTAGACAATGCTTGTTGGACTTACAAATTCTTGGAATGGAACTCATATGTTGAGGACTTGGAGAAAATGGTGTTTCAGTAGCATGTTAGCTACGCTGTAGCCGCTCGCAGCCTGGGACCTAGAGAGACCTCATTGGTCGAGCTCTCACAGCAGGGTGGGATGGGAGGGACTTATTGTGCTCAGACTAATCATGGGACTACAGCCAATCAATGGGCGTCTGTGAGCTCACGAAAGCGGAAGCAGCGGATAGCGCTGTCCTTTGAGTGAATTACGCAGCCCCATCAGTGTGTGAGCAAACAGTTCGAAAAAGATACGGTCAGCTGCCATCACGTGGTTCGGAGGAAACACATGATAGTCTGCGGCCCTTCCTGACTGACTGGTAATAGTAGCCTTAATGTACTGTAGGAACCTCCTACTTGTCCATATTCATATTTCCACAGATTTACCGTAGAGCTGTAAAATATTGTTTCCTTCATGAGTGTTTGCTTGGAGGGTGGTGCGTGGGTGTATAGGATAGTACTAGGATGTGTTATGCTATTCTTTGCACCTCTAAAGTCGAGGGTTTGATTCCTGCCTCGAGACTGTGTGTGTGGAGTTTGCATGTTTTCTCTGTGCTTGGTGGGTTGCCTCCAGGTACTGTACCCTTGTTTACTATGTGTGTATGTGCGTGTGTGGCTGCACAGTCGAAAAGACATGAAGGTTAACTGGCATCCCGAAAATGCCCAAGTATGTGTGCCCTTTGATGGACTGGCACCCTATCCAGGCTGTACCCCAACCTTGTGTCGAGGTCTCCAGAGATATGCTCCAGGCTTGCTCCAGGCTTGTACATTATGAATCAGTATAGGAAATGTAGAAATGAACGAACGCTTGCTTGCAGATTTAGCATATGATTATTACATGGTTGCTTTAAATTGCATTTTTATACAGTAACGAAGTTGAATATTTTACTTTATTAGAAAATTCAAGTAAAATAATGTAATAAAACAAACAAACCCAAAAAACAATACTATTATAATGAACCAGTTATTGAAGTACTGTAGGAAGAGTATGTAACATCGTTCTTTGTATATTTCATCCTTATATTACATAATCTGAGGTCTGTACATTACTTTTCACATGGCTTGATGCAGTGATGTTCAATTTTAATGTGCAGCTGAAATACCAATACCAATAATTAACTGGGTGGCAAGCTACGGTGCCATTAGAGCTGTCTATTTGTCTATGCTGTCTTATTATTCGTCTTATAACCTGTAATTATCTACTCAAGATTATAGGCTATAAAAGCTGGCTAACAGACTTGGCTTGGTTTTGGAGTAATCATGATGATCTTGCTTTGCTCCAGTCACATATGAAGCCAAACATCCACTAAGCGATCACAAAAGCCATAATTATGAAGATGAAAATCATATTATATAATCAATTAGACGATGGACAGAGGGTGTGGATTATGTCGTTGGTTCTGTTGGCCTGATTAAGAGTCTGCCATGCAATATGTAATGAATAGTGAGTTCTTTAATAATGCCAAATGAATCAAATGTGTGACACTACATACAGTATGATGTACAGTAGGTGAAAACTAGAACAAAAATGCGTGAGTCTTCCTAATGCTAGTAAGCTCATGCTATTGCATTTATTTTGTCCTATGCTAAAGAAACGATTGTTTTATCTAGATTGACTCAAGCATCACGCACAAACCCAGGTTATTTTTTCCTCTCCTCGTTTTCTCTGTGTCGTTGTGTTATTCTCACCTTCCTCCACACTTTTGCATTCTCTCCTCCTCCTCCTCCTCCACCCCCACAGCTACAATCACTTGAAACCGCTAATAACCTGATTGTAATTCCAAGTCAAGCTCGGCTAGTTAGACTGATGGAAGGCAAAATAAACTGCTCTGGGCTTTTCCTTCTCCCTGTGTGTTTAGTATGTGACACGAATGTGTGTTCCAGATTCGGAATGTGATTAGACATGCGTTCGCACTGTGTGTGTAACGGCTGTTTAAGACTTGTACGTGTGTTAGTACAGAGCGTCGACAGATGGTGAAGCACCTCAGTAAGTTGAATAATGTGATTTTCCATTCAGCCGGATAAGGGAAACGAGGGAGGGGCGTCGAAAATATTCTGACTGACTAATCTCTCAGTGTGCATGGGGGGGAAAGCAGGCACTTCATTGCCTCTCAGATAAAAAGGGATTAATATTACAGTGTGATGTCGGGCAGCAGAGTAACTACAAGTATCAATTTAACTACTTTCACCGTGCAATAGAAACAAAGACATTAAATATTGCCTGTTCGTCCTCAAGAAGATAATGCATGAAAGATGGAATTAAATGGAGGATTTGAGGTGGAGGAGATACTGTAGTGTTAAGCGTTCTTGTGTTACCATGATGATGCTTGCAGTACTGTACTTGTGTGCCAGTGAGACTGAATGCAGGTTGGCAGCTGCAGAAGTCAACTTGATCAGGAATGAATCATTCCTAGGCTAGGGACGTGACAAATCTGTCTCTGCAAATCTCTGAGAATGAAATATAGCACCGCCCCTCAATGTGAAATAGCTCAAGACTCAAGTAGCAAGTGGCACAGGAATTATGTCCACGCACTTATTAGAGCATGCTGTGGGTTTATAAAGACCAGGCCTTATGCATTTTTTATTGCTATTGTGAGGGCACTGCCTAGCAACTGGCACTGGGCAGTGCTACCTGAAAGGGTCATCATGGCATTACATTATCCCCACTCTCCTTCTAGGAGCAGTTCCCCATGTTTCCAGACTGGCTACTCAGTTCCTGCAGACGTCCCGGTTGATCTCTGGGTCCAGGGTGTGCTGAGATGTAACCTAAGAGAATTCCTCTGAGCCATAACCTTCACACTTCACTAAGCATGAGTTCAGGATGTGACTCACTGAAACCACTCCACTGATGGTCATTGTGTGTTTGCGTGTTTGTTGATCATGCTCAAGACCAGTTTCAGCTGTGAGACATGAAAATTGGGGTTGATCATCAGAGGCTGAGAAAATAGCTAGGCAGTACACTACTGGGTTGATACTCTTATGGATCTTAAAGAGACCAATATAACTTGGTACCAGCTTCTGCAATCCTTAGTAGCCTGCTGTCACCTGCTGTCCTGGCCGCAAGTTAAAACCCAGACACTTTCGATTATCCATGTGGGCCTCTCTGTGATCACTTTGATAAAGCTCCTCCAATTGGCTGCAATCCAGAGCCATGATAATAAAGCTGGCCTCCCAGGAACTCCTTTAATGGCCCACACATGTGGCAGTCCAAATGGCAGTCCAAATGATTTCTACATGTGTGGGCCATAAAATGAGGTCAGGCCTGTACAGGAGATGTGGAAGTAACTCCTAGCCGAATACCTGTAATGTGCAAATGATGTTCTTGAATGTTTGTGTTCAGTTCCTACAGTCATATACAGTATATACAGTATAAACTGTATATCTCCACCGATTTTCAAGGATCGGGCGTTCCACTCTGAGCCTTGGGCAGTGATAGTCATTTAGGGATGTACAGACATGTCTCCTCACTGTACTGTGCTTGAAGTCTTCTGTAAATGTTACTCGGTTCTACACCTTCATTCTTGAGAAATTTCATCACAAGTCCCAGTTTGAGTTGAACATCCCATGTAAATAGTCAGCAATAAAAGGGTACAGTAACCACGTCCATATTTAGAATGCTTTACATTCTTATGATGTTTTTATTTTAAATAAAAGTGTTCACCATGTGGTTTAAAATATAAAAATGTGCATTTTTTTAATGTCTCTCTCTCTCTCTCTCTTTTCTCCTTGTCAGTTTTTTGCCATCTTTGCGTTCTCAACCTGCGGCTCTTACTCCGGAGTCTTCCGCCTGAGTGTAGAGTGTAAGAACCGTTCAGAAAGTGACCTGGATATTGATGTTGAGTTCGAATACCCATTCAGGTCAGGGTTATGGCACCGTAAATATATTTCTTTTCAGTATGTTACTGTACAGTACTTATTAATGCATGAATCAATTATTATTGATATTATGCTGGTGCATGAATCATTATGCTTGTTTCATTTTATTTTCATATAGCACTAAAGATTTGTCTTAGGTAACGATGTTGGATATTGGAGATGCTCCATTATTTATTTAATAACTCAGAGAAACAGAGCAAAGGAAAATATGCTGTGCCCAAATGAAAACCCCAGTGATAAATTGACTATGAATTCTATAAGACAACCAAAACCTTAAATATACTCAAGACGTATGAATAATAACTTCCTAGTGCATTTCATATTATTTTATCTACTATAAATAAGGATTGTATATCGGCCTGTTGAATGATATATGTTGGCCCATTCATAGTGAAGTAATAACCTGGTTCATGCATCATGGAAAGCAAATGAATTCTAAGCATCTTGCCAAAGGGCCCAGCAGCGTCTTTCTTCAACTTAAGACCACCTTCTTATAAACAGAGTACATTAATCTCTAAAAGGATGTACTACTTAATCACACAAGAAGCCACAGTCCTTAAAATGGCACTTAACTTTTATTATCCCTTTTAATTACTGTGCAGATGTTGACAGATGTGGAACAAACACAGCCAAACACTCCAACACATTCACTCTTTTTATGTACAAATAGACTCCATCAAGTGTGGTTCGATGCGCCCACATGTAAAGGTCCTGAGCCGGATCGGCTGTTTCTCGAAGGTGACTACTCTTCCTCTGCTGAGTTCTTCGTCACCATTGGTGTTTTCTCCTTCCTCTACTCTATGGCAGCTCTGGCCATCTATATCTTCCGCCTTGAGAAATACCGTGAGGGAAACCGTGGTGCACAGATCGTAAGTATTCTCAAACTGACCATCCTGTATGTCATACATTCTTTATTAATATTTCCATCAAACAGGTGAAAATGGTTTGGCTATACTGTATATAATCTTAATTTAGCAACTTTACTTTGTTTTCTTTTGATTTATGATCTGAGTAATGGAAGGAAGGGCTTATTGATTCAACTCAATACTATCCATAGTTTTAACTCGAAGCTTTATGATGTTGTTGCAGTATCTTCATGAAATCAATATTGCAATTTTGTTTGATTGATTTTAATAAAAGCTACTGTACTGTAGGGTCCAATACCGAGTGGCAACATCAAAACTAATACAGTATTCTGTCCATGAGGCAGCATGGGAGACTGGTGTTTTTTTTTACTCATACTGTAGATAACCAACTAAGTGGAAAAAGCTGAATGGGGAGTTAATGTGATATAGCTGAACAAGTTGGTGAAATTGATTTTTGCACTCTATCATTATAGGAACTGGTCAGTCGATGTCTTGTCATTCATTATCATTTGGCTTCGTTCTTGATTGCATTAAATGACAAACGTAACAGATTCTCTTGAGAAGCAAGTGGTCTGGGCCATAAGACTATCTATGAGATTTTTACAAAAGACAGATTGTTCAAAGACAAAATATTTTTATATAAATTAAAAAAAAAAAAAACTAAACAATGCACTGCATGCATGGATGGATAGTGCGCGACAATGGTAAATACACAATTTGGGGTGTATTGGGTGTAGGTGGTGTTTTATAATACAATCTGTTTGGCTCTTCCTCAGGATTTTGTGATCACGGCTATTTTCACCTTCTTTTGGTTGGTAAGCTCATCAGCATGGGCTAAAGGCCTCTCGGATGTTAAGGAAGCCACCGACCCTGATGAGGTCATCAAGTTCATACCAGCCTGTCGGCATGAGGAGAACAGATGCAAAGAAGTGCACGAACCCATTGTATCTGGCCTAAACACTTCCGTGGTTAGTGATCATTTTGGCTCATTTTTTTGTACATCTTTCTATTTGTTTATAGTAAGATTTAAATTTTGGTAAGATGGATGGATGGATGAAGTTTAGCCAAATGGATGAATGATATCTGATAAAAATGGATGGTTAGATGGTTAAGTGGTTGGGATGCATGAATGGATGGATATATGTGTGGTGATATGGATGGATGGTTGGAATTTATGAATGAATAGCTGGATGGATGGTTTGAATGGATGGATGGATGGATGGATGGATGGATGGATGGATGGTCAAACAAGCGAGTAAACAGTAATTTTGCTCCCACTGTCCTGCAGGCGTTTGGGTTCTGTAACCTGGTGCTATGGGCAGGGAACCTCTGGTTTGTGTTTAAAGAGACTGGTTGGCTCGGTGCTGTTGCTGGCACCTATGTGTCCTCGGGAGCGAAACAGCCAGCACCAGACTCCTATGGCCAGGGTGAGTGATAGAACTGAAGACACGCAGGCTCGATGACAAACACATTGCAGATCTCATTCCTTGTTTTTATAATCATTAACTAGATTTTTGTGGCCAAACTGAAATGTAGTTTCCATAGCTAAAATAGATCTTCATTATGCTATTAATGCTTGAGGGTACAAGTTACACTGCGCATAAGTAGGCCAACAGGGTTAGAATTAGATAACGTTGATGCGAAAATTTAATTGTCACAGTCAACATGCATGAGATGATTATTATATTGTATGTCAAGATTAGATTATTCATGACAGATTGTACATGACATTCTGTGTGTGTGTGCTCAGCAGACTATCACAGTGAAAGATTGTTGTTGTGCTCTGTTTCTGTAATCACTACTTTCTTCTCTGGTAGCGGGTTATGGTCAGGACCCTTACGCTGGCTCTCAGGGTGGGTATCAACCAGACTACGGGCAACAGGCAGGAGGATATGAGGGAGGAAACTACAACCAGGGGGGATATGATCAGGGTGGACCGACCTCCTTCTCTAATGAAATATGAGTCAATTCTCATAGCTCAGCAGCTCCGTGCAGGTGAGTGGACGCTAACAAGGGACGAGAGACTAAGGTTTGCATTTGTGTTGAAATTAAATTTTGCAGTCTTTGTCTTCAACATTCATTTTGTTGAAAAAGATATTCTTATTAGCATTGTTTATTTAGTTTATTAATAAATCTTGTGTAATGTTTGCGTGACATATCATTTCTACTTCCAGAGCTAAGGAGAGGACGGTTACATAACCAAGGAAAAAGGAGCCTGCATATTACCCATGATCCCACACTCCTCTGTTACCCTGTATGAAAAACGTGCGTACAGTCTGAGGGAGGGAGGGAGGGC
>JAOTQY010000033.1:3478944-3496188 GCA_026413445.1 Dolichallabes microphthalmus
GTGTGTGTGTGTGTGTGTGTGTGTGTGTGTGTGTGTGTGTGTGTGTGTGTGTGTGTGTGTGTGTGTGTGTGTGAGACCTTGTGGTAAGGTTTGCAAAATGTTTCTTTCTGGTTATTGAGGTTAATGTAAGGGTTAATTTTAGGTCGAGCGGAGCATTCATTATCAGCATTAATGATGCTGATTGCAAGGATACTAACGCAAGTGAGTGTGTGTGTGTGTGTGCAGGTTTATGCACACTATTTGTCTAGCTGTTAATAGTGGCATTACTGCCTGCTGCTATACCGCTTGACCAAACACACACACACACACACCATCCTGACTGCACTCAAGCAGAGGTCAGGTTGCATGTGTAGACTGGAGCTCGAGAGCTTTCGCCGACACAGCTTAATCTTCATGGCTCTGTTCTGATCCTCAGTGTGTATTCGCGATCGGAAGTGTCCTGGAGTGTGTTAATTAGCGTTTGTTTCTTCCGATGTTGGCAGTATCAGTGTTACAGATATTTGAGTCTATATTTTGGATTGTGTGTGTGTGTGTGTGTGTGTGTGTGATTAATGGAAAACTGGCTCATACATTTGTATCAGGAGTAGAATCTGACCTGACAGTTACATCTTGCAGCCAGGTTCATTTACATTCAGCCTTCGCTTGACGCTCATTATTCGAGTCGCTGATACAGTGTTATAAAATTCTTTGGCATATTTCTGGCCCGCTGAGATCTGGTGCAAAGATCTCGTGATTATTTTGCCCTTAAAAGGGCATTCGAATGGACGAGGGCAACGAGTTGCACCGTTAAGAGCGAGAGCATAATGGGCCACGGTAACGCGCACTGTTTAAATTATCTCAGGCTCAGGCTGTTAAAGCCTCTGACGTGGTGAACGCCAGGCCTCTCATGCATCTCCGCTGCTTTCCTAATGACTCCCATAATTCTTACATGATGGATGAACGGCATGGAAGAAAGCTTTTGTATATAGCAAGGCACGCTTTGGTCTGTGGCGCAGATATGAAGCATGGATGGGTGGAAAAGACAATGGCAGGACTAAGGGATGTATGTTGTGTATAAATATGTGAAGGAAATGGAAATGGCAGCTTTCCAAAATGGAGAGCGTATCGCCCTTGAGATGGAGAATCAAAAGAAGCTGCTTGTTTTATGCCTTTTGTAGCCATAAGGCACCAACTCCCAACCCAGACGTGTGTATTAAGGACATACTTCCACTTAAATAATGAGATAACATGTTTAGATTTTCACCCCAAGCTATTTTAGGCCACACAAGACTGTTGAGTTTAACATTTGATGCAGATTAAAAAGCACTTTCCTGGAATCTGTGGATTTGGGGTTTTGAGAAGGTTTTTAATGTCAGACGTTGATTATAAAGCTCATGGACAAACTGACCATTTTGATTCATACACATTCACATTCCATACAAACTTAAATAATTCTTTGGATTGTGTAAAGCTGCTTTGCGGCAATGACAATTGCTAAAAGCGCTATACAAATAAAATTGAATAAAATTGAATTATTTTAAGAATATGTCCAATGGGGCTAAACTGGAAGGTGACCCATTGGACATAAGTAAAAGGGCCAAAACGTGCTGGCTACAAAAGTGAGTCAATCCCCATAGAGCCCCATGTTAAAATGGCAAAAACAGTTTTAGTGAATTTTCACATTAGGAACGTTGGATTGTGATCGTTTGAAAAACTCTTCACCGCAAAGACCGCATCAGTGAGAACTGGCTTTGAGAACGATACAGCATACACAGGCACGGATCGAATCAGATATGGAACCAATTGTACAGTACCTGAGAACGGAAGTAGATCGCTGTTTATACGTGATGTCATCTGTCTCCTACGAAATCTCCACATCTCACCAATCTCATCCTCTGACCTACATAACCACAGCTGATAAAGTAGGAAGGCATGCGAAAGCATCACTCTTGCCATTTTTTTGTTTCCGAAATATCAAAAATATAAGGCAAACCTTCTTGTTTTCTTCTTCTTTTGGGCTTACAAGCCAAGTAGGTGCCTACTGCCACCTGCTGTCATAGAGAGTGTAAATACACAAGTGTGCCTGTGAACGGTAGGCAAAAAAAAAAAGAAAACGCTAGCCAGCAGTGGGGGAGCAGTCATTCCTGGGCCGGGTAGAAATCGATCGTGCCTAATGTGAAAACTTCCTTAGTGTCCTTAGCTAAAATTCCCATTCGTGACACCTATAACTGTTCCTCCACCCATTCGCGTATTTATGGATTAACCGGGATTTAGCAGAGTCAGCTCCTGCCAAGATGGCGTAAACCAGAGTTTCCACAGTTGAGCTTCAAAATTGCTCTTTAGAAAACCTGTGGGTGATGCAACAGAGTGTTCATCCAGCACTTTTATTATACAGTCTATGATAAAACTATAAATCTATAAATATTTTCTTTTGGACATCCAAAGATAGTTCAATGCTAATTCTGCAGGCAAGCGAATCTGTTTGAAAAATAACTGATCGAATTTTAGGAATGTACTTTGAGAAATTGACAGCACTATGACTGTAGGACCCCACCGGCCACCATTTTGACATTATATCTAGGAACGAACCTGGAAAGTCGATTTCCTCTTTGCTCACATGTTGCTCACCAATTCACTAAAAGCAGTTTTAGTGAACTTTCATATTAGGAACGTGGGATGGTCTCCAAGAACTCTTCACCGCATAGTCTGGTTCATTTTGACCCAATCAATGGCCATGTTGAATTTATGCTTGGTGAGAAAACCTCAGAAATGGTCCATTGGTGCCCTATTACTTACTTTTAAGTTGTATTCAGATTTGGGTTAAAACCAGCAATATTAATGCAGGAAACTCTTCATGTATTCAGACTCAGGTTGCACACATGTTTCAGTGGAGTTTCAGCGTGATCCATTTCAGATAATGCAAATCATCTGCCAGACTTTCTTTCTTGATTGGAAGTGCCAGACTCTTGAGTAGCGTCTAGTCCAATGCCGTTAAATACAAGCTTTTTCCGTAACACCCAAGATCGAGCAGGGATAGAAAAGGCTGACTGGTGATGGACATAGCATGTAACATAGCTGCATTAATAGATCTTACTGTAATTTATCATATTGTGACTCCTGGCAAACAGTTACTCTAAGTGATTTGTTTTCTTGTTTTAGAAGAATGCGAAAACTAAGGAGTGTCTCTCATTGTGTATCCAACAACAAACCACAGGCTCGCTCAGTGACTGCAGGGCTGCTGAGAGTTCCATACTAATGACTGTCACATGGTCACTGTTGATCAAGACCTTTAACCTTTCAGTGGCAGCTTACGAGGAGCCCTTCATCCAGCCTCCTCGGTGATCTTGTTGACACACCCCTCCCATTTTATCCAGGCTTGGGACTGCAGCCAACGACTGGGGTTTGGGCATTGGGTGGGAACTTAACCCGGCTATTCCGCATGGCAGGGGAGAAACCTACCACAGAGCCATCAATGCCCACTGTATATGTATAGTGTATGATAATAAATCAGGTTTTTAATAGTTCACTGTTTTGGGAGTCGGAAACATTTTGTTTTCTGGCTCAGTTGCACTTGAGAGACCTTCTGTAAGGGTTTTATAAGTAGCAGGTTTTTAAAAAAAATTATTTATTAATTTTTTTACATGAACTGAAAAAAAGTCATTGTTTGTCTTTTATATTCAGTCATACTGATGGTTCCCTGGTGGATTGTTTGATTGAACCCCGATCCCTGGGGCGTTGTACAAGCCGGTATACCCCTAGTGCCGGTCCTAGGCCTGGATAAATTGGGAAGGATTGCATCAGGAAGTACATTGAGTGCAAGAGAAAAAAAAAATTTTTTGATAATATTTCCTTTATTTTGCAATTGAATTGAGATTCAATTATCTGTCAGATCTACCTTGCAGTACAGTGAAATAATTAGGAGGCTAGGCTCAGAGCGCAGGGTCAGCCAGGTTACAGCACTCGTGAAGCAGATGGGGTTAAGAGCCTTGGTCAACAGTGGCAACTTGTCTCCTGGCAGCTTGTTCATGTTCCTCTTGACCTCTTTTATTAACAAGGTGCTTAATAGCACAATGCCCTTGACCTGTTTGAGGAAGATTTCAATCGTTGCATTGCTAAAACATGATCAGCTAATGAGACAAGTGATTTTATGCAATTGATATGTGATTGTCATTGCAGAACAAGCCATTTTATAAAAATTTGGTTGCTTTATGTATTCGGAGCATGTCGTCATCTGTTTGCCGTTATTATAGTATATTTTCTCTCTTCACTTTTCTCTCTCTCTCTCTCATTAGAAGTTGAAATTTCACCCCCTTATACTCCACTGATGAAACAGGGCGGAGACTGGATTTATCACTTTAGAGGTGTGTAAACACACCCACTAATCTTTAGACCGGCTCTCTCGCACCCGCCCTCCCTCTCTCCCTCTCTCTCTCCGTCTCTGGCGGCGTGTCAGTACGCTACAGCGCTTCTAGCATGCCGGATCTCGATGGGTCACATCAGGGACAGAGGAGAATTAAATCATAACAGCATGCCTCCTGTCAATCTGATCCTGGAAGCCACTTTATATCCAGTGCGTATATGGTTCTCATGTCCTGCTTGTTTATTGTCATTGTTTTACTTTGATGTAACTTCTGCTTGTAATTTTTTGTGATCAGTATGAAACCGGTTCAGGAATGCTGAGTGATTGATTGTGTTGGTCTTGTCACTGGAGCGGATAATTTCTCCTGTAAGTGTGTGTGCATGTGTGTGTGTGTGTGTGTGTGTGTGTGTGTGTGTGTGTGTGTGTGTGTGTGTGTGTGTGCATGTGTGTGTGCACATGCGGTTTGGAGGTTGTGGGATTGAACCACAACCTCCAGTTGAAACGTTCCCAACTTGTTCATGTGATTCATGTCGTGTGTTTGCGCAAGTGGAATAGGATCATTTCCATCATTGTGTAAAAAGTCAGGAAATCGTTGAAGGGAATGTTAATGTACATAAATAGTCTTTGTCGTCCCTCAGTAGATGAGTTGATGCCCCAACAGATATCAGTCTGTCTGTGTGTGTGTGTGTGTGTGTGTGTGTGTGTGTGAGAGAGAGAGAGAGTGAAAAAGAGAGAGCGAGCGGTAATAACAGGGTTTAGGAGTCACGCCGAGGGGGCTTACGCTTTATATGATGTCACGTCTCCATTACAAAGCTAAGACCGTGTGAAGACATAAGCGTGAAATTGCATTTCTGCACTGACAAGTCGCGCACTGATCCAGCTGTTACATGCTCGGCTGGGAATCTCGTTTTGTGAAGATAAAGTGCAGGAATTAAAATCTAGAAAAATCAGAGGATTAAAGGAACACAATTTAGGTTTTTTGTTTGTTTGTTTTTTTTTTTCAACATCTATCTGCTTACATCTGAAGCGTAGCTGTGATTAAGAGCAGATAACATTTTGAGTTTCCTTGTAACAAGGGAAACAAAAGAACAACAGAAAGCCTGATTACGTGACATTAATGGAACTTTATTGGTCTGTGGTTTCGGTTGAAGGAACATTTAAAAATTTCAACTCAGTTTTCAACAATGGCCCTTAGACTTATACCATCCATCCATCCATCCAGATCTAAGAACCTTTGTAGTCCAACTAGGGATCGTGGAGGCCAGTGGTGACTATTCCCATTTTTACAATCGTGGTAGGACCTCCGATCAACATTCACACACAAACTCGCCCACACAAACTTGTCTTTGGATTGTGGGAGGAAACTGGAGTACCTGGAGGAAACCCGTCAAGCACAGAGAGAACATGTACATGTGAATGAATACAACTTATTTTACTACAATGGAACATGTTGAAATCCTTGTCTATGGGAATCGTGCACAAGCATCCCAGATACAAACAAGCGCTCAGGGTTAGATTAGAAATCCTGTAGTACTCCTTTAATTGTATGATTTCCACTTTAAGTCATACTAACCCATAATCTTTGTTTCATTATTCCTCCTCCTGCTAGGTAGAGTCAAGGAACGCAATGTTACTGTAGCTCTTCGTGCCAAAAAAGCAGGATTTGCTCTGTGTACAAGCGCATTAGCAGTCTAGCCTGACCTGTTTTGACAGATCCAGTGTCGATCCATGGAAAGGTGCATTAATGGAGTCTATACAGAAATACAAAATAGCATTAAGATTAAATAATGAAGTCTAAACCGCATTACTTTATATTGTGACAGTTAAGTTAAATTCTGGGTTACAATGCTTTCTCCTAATTGCCGTGTATCCATATAATTACAGCCGCATTAGGTACAAATCCTCTCTTTTTTTTCTGTTCCCCCAGTGCTCATGTCCTCATGACTCCCCCTCTAAGATTTCCATTTTCTTTGTTCATTCTTTCACAGGAAGATCTGCGTGCACTGTAAGTGTGTGCGTGAAGAGCATGCGGTGCGCTCGGTGCCCGGGCAGCTGGAGAAGATGATGATGAAGCTGGTGTCCGACTTCCAGAGGCACTCCATCTCGGACGATGACTCGGGATGCGCCTCGGAGGAGTACGCCTGGGTGCCTCCTGGGATCAAGCCCGAACAGGTCAGAAGACTAGACTAGTAACCTGCGCTTGAGCTCCCCTGGTGCATTGGGTCACTTCCTGTTTTTAATAGTCAGCTTGATGTAGTATTTCCAGTTATAAGGTTACGATAAACCAGATATTTAACCAATTTCATCATCTTTAAAGAACCAAAAGTAATGATCTTTGCTCCAGTGAGGGGTTGTTCAAGTTAAACTGGGACTTGTGATTGTGCAGAATAACAGAACACAGTTATGAGAGTAAAAACTTCTAAGAATCTTTATTTCTCTATATAATCCCCTGCTGTGCTAATGCACTTATCCCACTCTTTCACCAGTACTCGGATACCAACAAGGTAGAAATTTTTCTCAGTACACCAGAGCCATGATCTGACTGCCTGCTTCACTTCTGAAACTCCGGCCTCCCGGGAACTCCTTTAATGGCAATTTCCTTTTATACATTTTTAAAAAAAAATTTGTTTTGATCAGCAAAGGTGTTCTGTTTAGGAACTCGTCTGGGGGTTATTGCCACACACACCCTGTCCTGACCACCATCCTAGTGATTTCCACGTGTTGGGGTCGTTAAAGGAGGTCCTGGGAGGCCATCGTTTCAGATGTGAAGCACACAGTCCGATTATGGCTTTTGGCGCACTTAGAAACCTTTCTACCTTGATGGTACCTTGATAAGCACTACTGAATCTCTGGTATAGGTGTGTTAGTGTAGCAGGGGATTATATAGAGGAGTAAAGGGAGGTTTTTACTCTTGTTCTGGGATTTTTGCATGGAAGTCAAAAGTCCCGGTTTGACTTGAACACCCCTCATATGGGATCATTTAATAAAGTTAGTTGTTGTCCATTTCCTAAACCCGAGCTTGCTTCCCCATGCATCAAGCACGACGCTTACACACATTTGTGCTTTTCAGCAAATCAGAAAACAAACTTTGATGCTTTCCTTAAAGCTAATTTACACGTACGTAAAGTACAGAACAATTCTGAATTATTTAAATAATCTCGGACTAGGAAAAGATGTGTAGCGAAGCGTCTGCTTGCTAACATTCTTCAGTCTGATACTGTTATAGTAACCGAGCCAGTGAGTGTGTATTGTCTATTGTGCAGGGTTCTCGGGGCTCACGTTACACTTCACGGAGCCAGGCTGGGTGGACAGAGGCGGGCGCCTCATGTTACAGTGTGCTGAACATTCCCGTTACTCTTCTCCTTCTCCCAGTCATTAATAATAAATTGTGTCTGTACTGTATGTGGGTGTGTGGGTGTGTCGGTTGCTACGTGCAGCGTTCGGTTCTCCTAAAGCCTTTTGTGTCTGCAGGTATATCAGTACTTCAGCTGTATTCCCGAGGACAAGATCCCTTACGTGAACAGCCCCGGAGAAAGATATCGCATTAAACAGCTTCTCCATCAGCTCCCAGCACATGACAGTGAGGTCAGAACGCTCGACACTTCACCCCACAGCATCACCTTCTACATCACGATTCTTGGGTTTAAACCAAGCCTTGATCGAACATCTGCTTGGGATTCATGCAAAGCAGGATTCTCTGTGGATTAATCAGGGCTGATGGGGAAAGACTGAATTTAATCATGCAAAAAAAAAAAAGCATTGATGTTGTAGGGTTTTTTTCTTTCTTTTTTTTACATTAATAATCAAATTCAGAATTCAAGGTTCATTTTGTGATTTGCACCTGTGCCGTTTACATTCCAAATGATTAAATCAGCAGATTGACACTTCATTAGGAACACCTTCTCACCCACACACACACACACACTCAAGAGCTTGAGTTAATCATCACAAGTTTTACAGCAAGTAGAAAATGTGATCCGGTTGAATTTTGAGTGTGTTGGTGATAGACGAGCTAGGTTTAGAGCAGTCATCAATTGATGGGATAATTGCATAAAAGGTGTTCCTAATAAAGTGACCAGTTTGTGTATTCAATTTCAATTCAATTTTATTTGTATAGCGCTTTTAGCAATTGTCATTGCCTCAAAGTGTATGCTGATCCAGTCCTTATTTTATCTGTTAAATAAGCACTTTGGAAGAACAGTCTGCTTCTAGTAGTAATTTTCACGTAAATATTTTCATATCTCAAGAGTCTGGGCAGAGGATGAGCTCATCGGCTGGACGTGAGTGAGGTCATGCATCACAGATAAATACTGATATTTGCTTAAAATAACTGAATAAATAGATCAATTTGCGGACTGAGCAGCCAGTTCCAAATTTTACAAAATGTGATGAACAGGAAGCCAAATGAATCAATGCAAATGAAACAAACACGCATGCCACGAATAGGCAAATGAAATGCAAAGTAATACAAATGAAGACACTGCGACATTCTTTAATCTTCAGGACGAGCTTTATCCTGCGCATGATGGATCCCGATTTTATATAGCAGGAATTTGCACTTTTTTTTTTTTTTTTAAGAAAAAATATTGAAATCTTAAAAGAAATAGAAGCGTGATCGCATCCTGTTATTAAGTTTCTGATAACGTTTATAAGGAAAATGTAAGAAAATAACCTGCAGTGTTGACTAGCATGACTTTTGTGTACTTGAGTAGTGAACTTTTTGGACGTGTGTGTTTGTTCAGCCGCAGTACTGTAATTCTCTGGATGAGGAGGAGAAAAAGGAGCTGCGGTTGTTCAGTCAGCAGAGGAAGAGGGAGAACCTTGGGCGGGGAATCGTACGCCTCTTTCCTGTCACCATGACCGGCGCTATCTGCCAACAGGTAAACCGAGACCGAGAGAGATAATATCTAATGTCTCTCTAATATTGAACTTTTTTGTTGAGCAATTATTGAAAATTGAATACGCAAGGTGTAATTATAAGCTAGATAGCATGACCACGATGACAGAGAGCCAAACCTCCTTCATTCATCAGACACGATCGAGGACTTTAAAAGTTCAGTTGCCCTGTGAACGCACCCTAGCTGATGAATTCATGCCGGGAGGGTGTGTCAGAACCTGGGAGCGACGCTTTGTTTCTTCTAGTCTTGATTTATGGATTCGCACGTAGCGTTGCCTGATCTGCACCAAGGTGGAGGAACAAAGCAAACCTGAGAGCTGCTTGAGTCATTTCAGGGTTCATAAACAAACTGTTTTGACCTTTTAAGTGGTAGAAAGTAGCTTTACTGTTCCTTTTTTTTATTTTTTTTACGTCGACTCGTAATAAAGCTGCGTCGATGACATTTACAAGGGCACATATCGCTTAATGTGTGGGAGTGTCATGTGAAATAGAAGCGAACTCATTCTGTGGATTGTTTACTACCTTAAGACCAAATTGCAGTTGCGGCGTGCAGGTTACATTCAGACAGCAGACTCGAGTAGATCCCCCCCCCGATTTGTTATGTAATCTAACTACAGAATAAATCTAAGAATGGATTCACTCGTCACTTATCACTATGTGTTAGCGCTTTAAAACGTGTTCTATGAGACGGAGGTGTTTTTAAGCATAGAAGGTCTTTGACACAAACCAAAAGAAGCAGCAAAAATCACTTTTTAGTCATTTTTAGACATTCAGATGGGTCTCCAATGTGCGTATACAAACAAAAAAATATATACAGTGGAACCTCGGATTTACCAAGTAATGCGGTTTGCGAGTGTTCCGCATGTTCATGAGCTTATCAAGTATCTCTGACCAGTTTTCTTATTTTTTCCAACCGCATTTCGGACGAAAAATGTAAGTGGAAAAATATATGTATGAGGGTGAGTCAAAAAATATCCGCACTCCAGTTATATAAAAATTTCTGTTGGTCTTATCAGCGCTTTTCATTCAAGGCTACTGTCTGCTCAGTCACTCAGTTGTGCAGGTGTAAACGCGTTATATCAGTTCAATTGTAACTGCGGTGCGATCAAAAATGGATCCAGCACTTGTGATTTGCACGAAAAAAAAAGCTGGAAAATTGATGCAGCAGTGATAGTTTTCTGGGATTCTCAAGGGCCGTTATTGTAACATTATCAATAGAAGGTTCAACAATCAACAGTACTTGTCACAGTGAGATGCCTTATTGAAGAGTTGAAGCCTAAACTTCAGATTAGACTTTGCAGGTCTCTTGATATACAGTACGAGGTCACTAGAGGGCGAAAATCTAATTCGCTTGTTTAACCCCACGAGGCCAATGCAAAAAAAGGACAAACATGGCAGCATGGAATGTTTTTTCCCCTCATGTTCTTATGTTTTAATGAATAAAAAGTGAACTTTGCAGAATAGATTCTCTTTAAAAAAAATTCAGACTTTGACTTTTGTCAATATTTTGAAACTTTTAATGTTTTGTTTTGTTTTTGTTTTTTTTTAACTGAGAGCTTGATTCTAAAAGCCCTGAGATGATCAGGGATCACATGTTTTCAGGAAGTCTGCATTATTCTCTGCATGCCTGTATGTTCTTTAAAACGTATATATGCTTTTAAATGTTCGTCTCTTTCTGTTTGCTTTCTTTCACCCCTCAGTGTGGGAGGCAGATTTACGGAGGAGATATAGCTGTGTTCGCCTCGCGTGCAGGTCATGGCACCTGCTGGCACCCTCAGTGCTTCCAGTGCGCCACCTGCACCGAGCTGCTAGTCGACCTCATCTACTTCTACCAGGACGGCCATATCTACTGCGGGCGTCACCACGCCGAGCGCATCAAACCCCGCTGTCAGGCCTGTGATGAGGTCAGCCCTAATTCCCTAACCGCATAATACTCCTAATTCATCTCAGCAGCAGTGTTTTATCAAGCGTCCTGAAGCGACTCTAAGCTCCTACCATTGTCCCTCTCTCCTCTCTTTGTGATTAGATCATTCTGGCGGACGAGTGCACGGAGGCGGAGGGACGACACTGGCACATGAGGCACTTCTGCTGCTTCGAGTGCGAGGCGGCGCTCGGTGGTCAGCGCTACATCATGAGAGAGAGCCGGCCGTACTGCTGTACCTGCTACGAGTCGCTGTACGCCGAGTACTGCGACACCTGCGGGGAGCACATCGGTAAACACGCTCACAGCTCATGCACACACACGTGATGAGCATATTTCGTCCCTGGGTGATAAAATCATGCAAAAAAAGGGATTATGCTGAATATATTTCATACTAGGTATGGCTAACCTCATTCCACCAGCGTAGAGTTTATTTCCACACACACACATGGATCTAATATTCAGAGTCCGCCCATGATGAAGCGGATCAGCTGTGTTGGATTAGAGCTGGAATTAAACCCTGTAACGCTGTGGAGCTCCAGGAATGGAAACACACCCTTACCCCCTCACCCCGCCCCACCCCTAGTGTATACAAGATATGAACATAATTAAGTAATACAAGTAATGGCAAGTTAACAGCGCTGTTCTTCTGTATAGGTTTCAGGCTTTAATAGCAATTTCATTTGGATGTTGTCTAGGGACGTTCAAGTCAAACTGGGACTTTTGATTGTGTGGAATAACTGAACACTGTACAGTCCTGACCTCGTGCCAACCTGTTTAGGAGTTGCTGGGAGGCCAGAGGTTTAGCAGTGAGCATGACCTGAAGCAGTTACTCTGACCACGGCCATGGCGTACTGAGAAAATCTTGATTGTATCCAAGCACTCTTCCAAGTGTAACCAAGTTCTGTTAATCTGCACAACCAAAAGTCCTGGTTTGACTTGAACACCCCATGTAGTACAATGTAGCATTGATTAGTTGGGAAAAAAAATAGCAATTTTTGCTGTAGTAATTATGAAGTAAATCACTCATGACATGTAAACACAAAAGAGTAAAAGTCCTGGTTTGACTTGAACGCCCCTCATACAAAGAAGTCACATAATATAGTTCTACAGTAATCATATTGGCTAACATGTACATTGTTAACATGATTTATTTGCAGGTATAGACCAGGGGCAGATGACGTACGAGGGGCAGCACTGGCATGCGTCCGAGGTGTGTTTTTGCTGCGCCCGCTGTCGGCTCCCCCTGCTGGGAAGACCTTTCCTCCCCCGCGGTGGGCTCATCTTCTGTTCCCGATCCTGCTCTCTAGGAGAAGACCCCAATAACTCGGACTCCTGCGATTCAGCCCTGCAGTGCAAAACGACCTCGCATAAACTCATACAAGAACGCGATCCACCTCTGCAGCCACCAGAGGGCAGCAACATCACCACCGGAACTGTTAAACATTCTACCGCCACCACATCAACCCCTCTGTCAGAAAGCAGAGGTATGAAGTATAACCAGTACCGGTTTGTTAGTGCTCACGTAATGAAACATCCGACCTACATAGTGATAAAAAAGTAAAAGTCATGCCGTCGTTATGATTTTATCCGTGCTTACAGATGTTGTGGAATGCTAACATGTCCTGTCTTGGTTGTTAGGTGTGCACACATCCTTTTTCCTCGTACAAAATGGCAGCCCGTCACCTCCACCTCCACCTCCACCATATGGACAGATTCAACCTCAGAGCTCACATGCCCCTAGCTTATGCAACGGGTGGGGGCCGCCGGCAAACGGAGACCACTCAAACACGGACACACACTCGGGGCCGGAGTACACGGTGGAGCTGAACGGATACGCAGAATTCGGGTCCTTCCCACCCAGCTGTACTTCTAGAGGCACCTCGACAGCAAACGACACTGCGGGACAGGAGAGCGGCTCGGGTGAGGTCACCTCATTTCAGCAGATGATGAAAATGTACACATGCACACTTTTTTAAAATGTTTTAAATACGTTCCATTTCTTCTTTTCCTGTTTTTCTTAGGAATTCTGTCTCATTCCCACCCTTCACCAGAAGTTGACGCGGCAGAAGACGCAGACATTTTCCCACCACCTCCACCCCCTGTCTTTATCGGCCCTGATGATCTACCGATCCCGACGCCACCCGATGAGCCCCACCCGTCTCCGCCTCCAGCCCAGTTCGGGCGGAGCAGCACAGCCAGGGTCAGCTTCAGGGAGCCGATCAGCTCCAGCTATTCGGTAGAGGAGGACGATGAGGTGGAGGATGACATTGCGGTTGAAATTGGGAGAAAAGACAAAGACGAGGTAGAGCAGGAAGACGAGGAAGACGAAGCCGATGGAAGTTTTCGACACAAACTGCACCGTCAAAGAGGAATGCCTCCTCGGATGGACCTTTTGGGTAATAGAAATTAATAATTGACATAAAGCTTGGCAGATTTTACGAATATCTTGTCTTGGTGGACATTTTAACCTAAGAGTGTCAGTAAAAAATTTACAGTAGCTTTGTTTACACAAATAACATTATCTTTTCCTCTCCTTAGACGGTGCGTACCGTCGCAGTTTCCGCCAAGGGTGCACAAGCCCTCCTGGGCGAAGCCGTCTGGTCTCAGACTCCCCCCTCCACCTGGGCACCGAGAAACACTTCCGGAGTGACAGACCTCGGCTAGATTCTCTGGATTGGAGGGGAGGAGAACGAGAGCACGCCTCACGCCCACCATCCATCATCTCGCCTGGAGACGGGAGGTCCGGCCTGACGCTCCACTCCACCCACTCCAAACACGAGGACTCCTGCTCGACCTGCTCGTCCTCCTCCGACTCCGAAGAAGAGGGCTTCTTCCTCGGCCAGCGCATCCCTCTGCCTCCTCAGTTGTCGGGGGAGCGGGAGAGGGAAGGAGAGAGAGCAGAGACGGAGGGGAAAAGCAAGCGCGGGAGTCTGAGGAGGAGGAGGAGGAGACGGACAACAGAAAGTCTCAGTGCGAAGGACAAGGACAAAAACTGCATATTGTCTTGAAAGAGCGATGGAGGAATTTCAACTTTGTACTGATGTTCAGGAAATGTTTTAGAGGGTTTACCTAGGTGAATAAGGAAGCGGCGTCAAAGACTGATCTGTGGTCAGGGTTTAAAGCTCACGACTTTCCTGCTTAAACACTACTAGTTAAACAGATGTTACACCAACACTTAGACTTGCATCACTTAACCCCGTCGTCAAGAGTTGTTTTTCAGGTGCTACAAGGCAAATGTAAGAGGAGGCGTCCAAATGTCTGTTAATTGCTTTGTGTATCAATTTGTGTATCGACTCTAAAATCCTTTTTGAAAAATTTTTTTTATTGTATTTACTAGTTTATCCTGTATACAGGGTTGTGGAGGGCCTGGAGCCTGTCCCAGGAGACTTAGTGCTCGAGGCAGGGTTCACCCTGAACAGGGTGCCAATCTATCGCAGGGCACACACACACACACACACACACACACACACACACGCCCAATCTGCATGTTTTTGGACTGTACAACCCAGTGAAGGAAACCCACGGGGAGAACATGTAAACTCCATGCACACAGACCCCGAGGTGGGAATCGAACCTGAAACCTGAAGGTGTTAAGCAACAGTGCTAACCATGAAGCCACGTTGCCGCCCATTTATTTACATATGCTTGCATTTGAGGCGTTGAAACGTCGCAGTTCCTCTATGATCCAGCAGGGGGTGAGCTCTAAACTAATCACACATTGGCAGGCAGCACAGTTTGTTTAAATCTGTAACAAAATCGCATTGGGAGATCAGGATAGATACTGAATCGCAATGCAAATCAAATGGGCATCTAGGTATCATGGTGATTCCCGTCCCTAGTTATCAGCATAATAAAGCACAACTGAGAAGTATAGTATCAGAATTGATTAGTGTTTTTTGTTTTGGGTTTTTTTTGGTCCACTCGACCTGGTTTGGACTCCACAAGTTTGTGGATAAACAAGATCGAATAAGTCGTCTGGACACTTTCTTTATTGAAAGAGGCGAGTCTCTAGGTTTAGTCTGTCTAAACATCGTGCATTAAAAAAATTACTGACGTTTTAATAGTGACCTCAAGATACAAAATGTTTCCTCCACACACGACTCCACAAGACCTCCGCAAGGTGTGCTGTGGCGTCTGGCACAGATCCTTTTAAGAGCTGTAAGTAGTAAGGTGGAGCCTCGACGGATCAGACTTTGGAGTTTGGAGGTCGGTACAACAACATTGAGTTCTTTGCCTGATAACCAGTGTTATTAGTGTTAGTGTTAGAGCTGATCGGTGTATATCAAGATCTTTATTAGGACACGGAAGTGTTCGCTAGATCTTGATCACAAGTTTGTGTGACATTAATTAAAGAAAAGGAAAAAAAAACAGGTTGTCGAGTAAGATTTTTACCTGAGATACTGTAGGCTTTCATTATTGATTTGATTGATCAGGTTTACCAAAAGCTTGTGTCTTGAGCAGGAAAGTCTTAAGACACACTGTACTCTAATATGCAAGCGTTTAAGAAAATACTATGGCACTGTAATCATCTGATAAAGGTTTGCAGGGGGCCTGGAGCCTATCATCACTTACACCCTGCATGGAGTGCCAATCCATTGCAGCACACACACACACACACACATGAACATACACATACAGTATAATGGGCATTTTGGGAGCGCCAATTGACCTAATCTTCATATCTTTTGACTGTGGAAGGAAACCGGAGTACCCGGAGGAAACCCACCAAGCACATGAAAGCTCCATGCACACTGGACGATGCTAATCGTTAAATACCTTAAATGTTTCATTGGAGCACTTTGTTCATTCTTGCCCACAAATATTCAACGTTTTTTTTTTTGTGTTTTTTTTTTTTTGTTTAGAAACAAGTTTCAACCACATGCTTTGATATTTTTCCAGGCAACAAATACGTTCACACGCCTTCTCCAACCCAGCGTTGATCTGTGCGAAAGATCAGGCTAACACGAAAGATGTAACATATGAGCTAATTTTAGGAGGAAGTGTTTCAGGTAAAACGGCTTTTTTTTTCTTGAATCTTAAACAATAGGAAAGATTCCGATCTCAAACGCCAGATGCACGACATTGTTCTCGAACGCAGAGTAAATGCACATGGAGAGAGAAAGAGAGGGGGAGAAAGAGCTGCCAGGCGTGAAGAATGTTCTGGAGTTGTTTGTAGCATGTCTGGGTATTGCTCTGTGTTGAAGATCTGCACGTTGATCACACGAACATTGAGTAAACATGGAAATGATAACGCTTCTCGTGTATGGAAGCGACCCCGCCGCCCCCCCCCCGAGGCGCCCTGAGACATAAACAAAGTAATTTGGGTTTTTGCCGCTTAACCAAACTTTTTTTTTTTTTTCCTACAAACAACTTGATAGTATTCAGAAGGTGCTTTGTGAAGACAATAACCCTGTGACTCTTCCGCTGCACAAGGCCTCTCAGTGTTTTAAACGGTTCTTCATGCTGAACTTGACACATGACCGAAACAGTTACACTTTCTGAATCTTCCATCGTAATGAGCTGACCAGAAGACACTGTAAAATACACACATTCATACTTGTTACACACGCCTGCGGGTGATGGTTCCGCTTTTACGCTCCTGTGAAAATAGATTTACATATGTATGTTGCTTTTTTTGTTTTTTTTTAACGTTCTTTTTTTGTTTTTTTTATCAGATAAAAAAAAAAGTTTATTTCAAGTAACCTTTTATGCATAGGTGAAAATAAACCACTTGAACATTCATCCTTTTGTACTTCAGTCATTTTGTGAACTGATATTGATATAATACTGGGTGATTTTCGTATATGGTGTGTAGGTGCAAAGGCCACATCCATGGTCACATCCGTCTTTCTTAAGGTATTTTTATTAGGAGGTTGATCAAGCACACAGTATGTTGTATGTAAAACAGTGCTGACTGCAAAAGATTTCCAGATTTATTTTTTAACACAGGAAAACTTTAACCCTTAATCAAGCAAAGGATTGCATTTGGTAACTTACGGTATAAGCCCACATGCATGGACGTAAACACATATGCACACACTCACACACACGCACTTGGCGTAAACATTCTCTAAACAATGCTAT
>JAOTQY010000033.1:3506786-3518187 GCA_026413445.1 Dolichallabes microphthalmus
ACCTGACCTGAACTGGGAAAGCAGGAGGCAGTGGGACAAACCACCGTGAGGAAGCGGAGGGGGAACTCAACTGGTTCTAAATGCAGTTTTTGCTTTTTTTTTGTTTTTTTTTTACATTTACATTTACATACTTATATTTTTCACAATAGAGAATGCGTTTTTTTGGGGGGGCGGGGGGGATTTACGCCCCTGCCCTGTGGCAGGACAGAGTGTTTGTGGTTGGGCAGCATTTCAGGGATTAGCGGGTGTGAACACGCAAGTTCTTACATTTCACTCTTCTCAAGAACTAAACTATAGGAAAAACACAAATGGGATCAGAGCTCGAGTTGGAAGATTGAAGTGAATGTAGTAGTTTTCATTAGAAAGTTATAGGACACGAAATTCAGTTAATAGCAGCAGGATGACCCTGGCTGAGTCACTACAGGATGAGCTCCAATCAGGAAGAAAAGTAGTGAGTTCTTCCTGCATCGTGGCTGAACCAGACGACAAAAGCAGAAAGGAAGAGCCTTGTGTGAGTGCCTCGGGTTCTCTGGTTGTGTCTGGATTTATTTTATTATTTTTTTTATAGATATTGGTTTTACCTCTAATTTATGTGATTTCCCACAATCGGTAAACAATAATGCATTAATTTTGTAGTTAGAGATAGAGCTAGGTTTAAAACTGTTTCCAACCAACCATCAACAAAAAGTTGTATAGCTATTAATGTACAAGATTAAGTTAACATGAAAATATGATTTGTATTATATCTTAACAAGTACCTTCGTTTGACTGTTCGGTCTTCAAAATGAGAATTTATAATAATAATAATAATAATAATAATAATAATAAAATAGTCAAATATGTATATACATTTTTGCATGTTCCACTTTTTTTTTTTTTTTTTTTTGAGTTTCCAAAACCATGTACAGTAACTGGATTGACTGTGCAAATCATTATATGAAGAAATAAAAGAGTAGAAATAATCCAGATAAAGGTTGAGGTCCTCCATTTCACTTTCCGCTTAAGTAAAAAAGAAAAGTACTGGCTTTAAATCTACTGAAATGAAAAAGCCCGTGGGAGGTGAAGGAGAAAGTTAGAGTTAAGGGTTTTTCGATTCGCCTAGTGTTGAAAGCTGTTGCAAAGATCTTGTGTTAAATGTTCTTTCATTGCTAGGTAGACATAACAGGTCAAAGCAAAAAACCAACAACATAATATGCACTATATCCTGATCGGTGTGCCCTGCCCCTCATTCATAAGTAAAAAGCAACAACAGATGTTGCGTATTGTAGTGGAGTAGAAAGTAAAACATGTGGGGTGTTCAAATCAAACCGGGACTTTTGATTGTGCAGAATAAGAGAACACAGTTATGAGTGTAAACGCTCTCTTTATTTCTCTTTATAATCCCTCACAACACTAATGCTTTAACTTTGAAATTCATTTCAAAGTTACAGTTATAATGTAACCGAAATGTAAAATAAAATATACTATACGGAATCTGCATTGAAGTAATTTACCTTACTAATATGACATGTAATGCTGCAATGGAAACTCCGTTTGGGTTTTGTTTATTAATAGAGTTGTATAAAAGCTCTTAGCATTTAATTTTTTATCCTTAATGTGATAAATTGTTGCACCCGGAAGGTTTTTGAACATTTTAATAATATACATCTTTTATCATTTACTCTTCTCTCATTTTAGAACAATGCAGGAATCCCTTTGGCCACAAAGTTATGTTATGCTTTTGGAGGAATTCCATATCAGGCGACTAATCTTGCCCTGGGCTTATCCTTCCAGATATTTCTGCTGGATGTAGTACAAGTAAGAGAAGTATCCATGCAAACACTGACCCTTCTCACATCAGTGCTTCCCGAAATGGCTGAAATGGTTTTGCATTTATTATTTATGAACAGCTCCTAAAAGCATTTATTCTGCATGATGAGGTCCAACAGTGGTGTGGAATATGTGCGGATCATGGTTTCCGAACTAATACAATATTTAATAATATTAGAGATACTACCTCCTTTGATACTGATTATCTTATAACTCATTATTTTTTAATATCCTGTTTGCACACTATAAACCAACATGATTCCATGCATACAGTATGTATTTCTGCCAATAACAACATAAGTGCACTTTTATTGTTTTATAGATATTTTTGCCAAAGATACAGATTGTAATATTTAATGGCATTTCTAGAACTTTAATAATAACTTACATATATAAATCATGTGATATTACTTTGGTCCCATATGCATTATCATGATCAAAAAAAGAACTTGATAGAACTTTTTTATAATTAGTTAAAATTTACATTTTATATATATATATATTTGGCCTTATGTTGAAATTGAAGTCACAAACCATTTCCAGAGAAATCTATACAAGATTCACACTCTTCACCCAATATAACCTTTTCCAAATTGCTCCAGGTCTCAAAGGAATCTGTATCGTTTAGCCTCACTCGTTTCTCAAGTCTGACTAAAATATTTATGAGCCCTTGAGTGTCTGTGTCTATGTTGTAATCATCCACATTCAATCTATGAGGGAAATATTCTACGAATATTCGTGCAAAAGGGCAAAAACTAAAATTTTAATACTTAGTGCAAAAGAACAAATTTTAAATTTAAAACGACAAGTATGAATCACAAAACATTAAAAAAAACATACACTTTGCACCAAAACTACATTTTGTGTTTAAATCAGTGGCCTTTTTACAGTACATCACCAAAAGTAAAAATAAGGTAAAGTTTACCTGGTACAGTATGATAGGTGACACTGTAATAATTTGCTTCTTTTAACATGCTAAAAATACTAATAGCTAGTTGTTACAATATGAACTGGTTAAATGAATACTAAATGTATCAAAAAACAAATGTTTTTGTAGTGAAATTTTTTTGTTAGTTGTTTTTTTCTCCCAGAATTCCTAGATACAAAGAGTAACTCATCACACTGTAAATGCAACTACAACATAGCATTTTAGTTTACTTAGGAATTATATTAAGCAGCTGCAAACCATTTTTCAAAAAGCATTCCCCAAATTTATATAATAAAGTCCAAAGTGAAATAATAAAAAAAAAAAGAATTAAAGAATGTACAAATAGTTCAGAATTTAAGTGCTTCTGGTGCAGAAAAAAATATGTCCAATTTAACCATCACAGCACACTGGACCGGACGGGACAAAAAAAAAAAGAAAATTAGAGAGAAAACACACACAATAGAGAGTATAGAGAGTAACAGTTTCTTCTATTACCAGTACAATGCATATCTTAAAGTTTTCCATATATTTTTGACCCAAACCACATTAGATCGAAACATAGCTCTTATCTTAACATTAGCCCTGATTTCAAAAATAGGGTAAGATTTAATGAATTAATTTTAATGAAATAATTAAAACTTAATAATTTTGATAATGGCCTGGAAAATTATAACATTTATTGCTTTTATTTCATTCTCTTTGTGTATGTTTTCTGTAGATGGAGGCGTTCTTTGTCTCTTTGATCTTGTTCACCACTCGTGTGTGGGACGCAATAACTGACCCTCTCGTTGGGTACCTGGTGAGCAGGAGTGGGCTGACCCCGATAGGCAAGCTCCTCCCTTGGTGGGTGGAGAATGAGATTAACAAATTTAGTTTTCAATAATTTTGTGCATGGAGCCTACTATTTTTTGTTTTAGTAGTATCTGAGCTGTGTTCATGTTATAACAGTCTTACGTGTTCCTCAGGTCGGTTTTGTCCATGCCGCCGGGCATTCTGTCTTACATCTTCCTCTGGTTCATCCCACATGCTGCAGACAGCTCCTCAGTTGGTGTGCCTTGGTACCTCATCATCAGCTGTCTCTTCCAGACTTTAATGAGTGTATGACCTTCTCTACATCTTTTTATTATGAGTTAATCTTTAATAGCTTTAATGAACATGGATATAGTGAAACAGAATAAAGAAAGCAGGTGCCCTGCCCTTGTAAATAAAGGGGTTTGTGTGTCCATTTCCTAATATATACAGTATATATATATATGTTCTGTTTGTGTAAAGCTGCTTTGCGACAATGTCAATTGTTAAAAGCACCATACAAATAAAATTTTATCGTATTGAGTCTGTCCTCTAATAATGAAACCCCTTTTAACTATACAGTATAGCATTGTTGGAAGAAGTCTCCAGTGACAATGGTTTGTAACAGTCAGAGGTAAAAGTATATCTTAAAATTTTCAAAGTTTAAAAATTACCCTTTAGAGAGAAAAAGCAAAAGGTGTGGTGATAGTGAAATTTGGTTATCCATATCAAATCAATCAATCATTGATTGATTTTTTTTAAGACAGCACAGAGGCTTAGTGGTTAGCACCTCCATATGCTTGGTGGGTTTCCTCCCACAGTCCAAAGACATGAGGCTAATTGGCATTCCCATATTGCCCATAGTGTGTAAATTTGAGCGCGAATGTAGACCAGAGGTGCTACCACGGTCGTAAAATGGGAATGAATGCAATTGTACCAATCACCATTGGCCTCTATGGTCCCTAGTTGGACTACAGAGGTTCCTAGATGGATGGATGGAACAATATGTTTGGTTTTTTAAAAATTCCTTATCTGCAGCCTAAACCTTTATTTCCAGCATCTCGACCCCTTATTGCTCTGTTAATCACATCTCATTGTCTCAACAGTGCTATCATGTCCCGTATACATCACTTAATATGTTTCTCGGAGGAAGCAAGAGGGACAGAGATTCAGCCACAGCCTACAGTAAGAGTATTTTTTTTTTGCCATTGTGTGGAACTTGTGTTTGAGATTATGGTTTAAGATAACCTACAGTATAACCAATGGAATGAAATGGTTAATAGAGGGGTGATTCTCCGTAGTATATCAGCATGCATCTCTCTCTCCCTCCCTCCCTCCCTCTCTCTCTCTCCCTCCCTCTCTCTCTCTCTCTCTCTCTCTCTCTCTCCCTCCCTCTCTCTCTCTGCACCTCTCTGTCTCTCACAGGAATGAGTGCGGAGGTGTTGTCGATGCTGCTGGCTGCTGTGATGCAGGGGCAGGTGTTAAGAGTGTACACCACTGAAAGAGAGAACTCTTGCGTTGACTATAATGATGAGCTCACATACAGCACCCCATCTCCCTCTGTTTCTTCACTACAGAACACGGTATAGCTATTGAACACACAGCCATATCCATTAAGCACTTCAGTCTAACATGTTCACATGACAAACCTATTATGTAATTTATCACATAGTATAGTTGCATTTGACATGTTTATCAGCGTCCATTTATTGTTATGTTGAATTTGCCACTGTAGACTGTCCTGATACTGTACACATTCGTAGCCAGTTTCTATCTATTTTCATAGTCAGTTTCTATTTGGTGTAGTGTTTAGCACTGTCGCCTTGCACCTCCAGGGTCTGGGTTCGAACCCATGATTGGTGGGTTTCCTCCGGGTACTCCGGTTTCCTCCCACACTCCAAAGACCTGCAGATTAGGCTAATTGGTGTTTCCAAATTGCCCATAGTGTGTGAGTGTGTGTATGTGTGTGCACCCTGTCCAGGGGGTACCCTGCCTCATGCCCTAAGTCTCCTGGGATAGGCTCCAGGCCCCCCGCGACCCTGAATACAGGATAAAGCGGTATAGACGATGAGTGAGTGAGTGAGTTTCTATTTGGCTTCCTGCAGGTTTTTCTGGTTTCCTTAGTAGCAACATTTGCAATATAACATTTGCATGTACTTCATAGCTAACTATTAACTTTAAATACAAGGTCGTAGGTCTTATCCTCTCGATTAGTCAGTCATGCTGCAAATAAAAATCACAGGAAGTTTATTAATGTCTCTTAGTGGGGTTGGCATATTCGGGGGAAAAGTGTATGACCGAACAAAGAGCGAAACATGAAATTCTGCATGAAACTGGGTAAATCTGCCACAGAGATGTTTGACATTATTCAGCAGGTTTATGGTGATTCTACAATGAGTCATTTGAGGAGTTTTTAGTGGCATGCACTCTTCAAGAGTGGAAGAACATGAATGGAAGACGACGAGAGATCAGGAAGATCTTTGAAGTTCTGATGAAGTAACATTGTGTCAAAGTCTGCCAGGAACTCCGTCAGCATGCCGTGGATGACTCGTCCTACTGTACATGTCAAGGATCGTTATCAGTGACGAAACTTGGGTGTAACCCTAGAAATGAGACGACCCTGTGATGAAGCAACAGCCTTTACAGTGGAAGAGCCCATCATCTCCATGACCGGGAAAGGCGAGGCAAGTCCACAGCTCGAAGAAGTACTTCCTCATCGTCTTTTTCTCATTCGCGGCATTGTGCGTTGAGAATTCGTTCCGAACCGTCAATAGCAAATTCGACTGTCAGGTTTTAAGGCGTCTGAGGGAGGACATAGCTGCTCATAGCACCTATACACAGTTGTTCCCTTAGCAGAGTCTGTTTCTTGCTCTTAAACTTGTTGTATTATTGAGAAGCTACAAAGCTGCAGAGGTTGTTACCCATGATTCATTAGTTGGTCGGCACCAACTATGCATATTCTGAGTTGCTGCAGTGACATTTAGATGTTTACAAATCCACAGCCATCTGATGTGCTAACATGTCAGGATCAAAAACCAGATAATATGCATTGCTTCTGTGGTACTGTGGTGCTATTGTCATCACTTCCCACGCATTGACAAATTGTTCATAGCAATACATGGCCTCAGAGTACAGTAACTATAGACATACTGTATATTTACACTATCTAATAGTGTACCTACTGTAATAAACCGACAGCCTGGTAAGTACACTAAATATGTGTGTATATGTCATCAGCGAGAAGCCTTCATGACTTCAGCTCTGATCCTGGGTGCTCTTTTCTTCCTCTGCTCTATGGTGCTCTTTCTGGGAGTGAGAGAACAAAGTGGTGAGTATGCTATTCACAGCAACAAGGTATTTCACCCTACTCTCTCTCTGACAATGTCTCGAAGGAATTCTTTCATGCAAACCAACCAGACCAGCTCCTTATTCTTCCAGCGCAGTTTCGGTCTGTGTTAAAGGGGGTTGCTTGTTTCGCCTGTGTAAACTCTTCTCCTTTAGGGCCTGCAGGCCTTCAGATAGAGAGGAGCTCATCATACCTTGCGGATGTGAAGAAACTGATCGGACATGTCTCGTATCAGCGCCTGGTGCTCGGCTTCCTGTTTACTTCTCTTGCTTTCCAGGTTAGGGAATTTTGCACAAGCAGATCGGGATAAAACCTATAGCCCATCATGTATGGAATTGTATAAGCTGTTCAGTGGAAAAATTATAAGATATACAGTACCAGTCAAATGTTTGGACACGCCTTCTAATTCAATGTTTTTATTTTGGCTTTATGTTCTACATCTTGGAACAAAACTGGAGATTACTGGAAAAAACTATGGAATAACATGTATGGCATTAGGTAATTAAGTTACAACGACTGTTGTTGTTATTTTAAGACATGAAGGTCAGCCTTTCTGGAATAGTTCTTGCAGATCCTCATAAATCACCAACTAACAAACAGCACCTCAGATTAGAGCCAGTATGAAGGTTTTACAGAGTGTAAGTAGCAGACACATCACAGCATCAACTGTTCAAAGGAGATTATTGCATATATTTTAATATTTGGCCTCCAAACCCCATGGAATTAGAAGGTGTGTCCAAACTTTTGACTGGTAGTGTAAATGTAAAGAATGTAAATGCTTGCAACAGATTTAGTGGTGTTAGCATTTAAGAATAATAGCTTAACACCATGACACCAACTACACATCTGATTCAATTGGAATATCCAAAGAGTAGATTACAACACTACAGTGTTGGGCAAATCTTTGAACCTCGAAACTTTCTCCTCATATTGGTCACCTTACAATTCTTAACCACCAGTCTGCTCTTTCTTATCACACAAAAGGTATTATTAGAGGAGGATGAATGCTAACACGCATATTATCCATTTGCAGGAAAGCGCTATCCGCCCCTTCCACATGCATGACCTCATGGGTGCCCTCTACAGAAGATAAATCTTCTTTGATTTATTACCCATATTCCTCAATTTACTGTTAGAATAGATAGAATGAATACTTTTCTGTTCTCCCCCCACTTTTACTGCCATAGAAGCTTGCATTAAAAAAAGTAATTTTTCAAAAAAAAAAAGTTTCAGTATTATTTATAAGTTCCAACTCTTTTTTTTTATTATTATTTTTTTTACCTTTGTTGGGGCTGTCACATTTCAGATGGCTTTAGGAAACTTTACTTTGTTCTGCATCCATGTGGCAGGATTGGGAGCTCATTTCCAATATCTAATATTGGCTATACTGGTAAGTGTCATTAAACTATTCTTACTTTAGTACAGTGCATAATCTTAAGGTAATCCATTTATGCAGTTGTTAATGCAGTTATTGTACGTATTTGTTATAATTACTGAAGGCAACACACTTATTGCTAAAGGGACCACAATACAATCACCAATCAGCAGATACTGGTTGGGTGATGGATCGCCACTGAGTGGAAAGGAATGTTACTGGAATTCTAAACATCGTTTATTATTGAAACTCCTAAATTGACACGGTTTCCCCTCTCTGACAGGGTTCTAAGCCAAACCCATCTTTTAAGAAGTAGAGAGCCATCTAATTCTTGGAAATCTTAATGAGAACCTGATGTCCTAAGCAAAGAAATATATAGCCCACAACAGTCTGATCATCAAGAGACCAGCAAGAGACAAGACAATATAACATATGGCAGTGTGTGCAAACTGCAGTGCAACAATGTTGAGGTGCAGAAGATCAGTAAGGATGGTCATAGGCAGTTAGTAACTGGATAGTACATGGAAACAAACTGTAAAGGTTTGAGAAACGTTAGTCCTGGAGGAACTCTGTGATGAAATTACATGAGGCACTTACAAGTGTGGTGATGTCTTAATTGAGTCTATGAGTAATTAAATTAATAGTATGAGGGATGTTCAAGTCAAACCAGGACTTTTGATAAAAACTAGCTTTTGTTTCACTAGCGCTTGGATAGCATCAAGGTAAAAATATTTCTCAGTGTGCCAGAGCCATAATTGGACAGCCTGATTCACGTCTGAAACACTGGCCTCCCAGGAACTCCTTTAATGAGTTCAGGACAAGTTGGACCAGTTGTCTATCAATTTTCAAAGATCTGAGGTTCCACTCTACTCTGAATGCTCACTGAAAAAATTGTAGTGGCGTCCGAGCTACCTTGACAGGGATGCGGCATTTAAACTATTCAGATGTTTTACCATGACTAACAGTCTAATCACCAAACTTTGCTTTAAGTCTTCTGTAATTGTTTTTTACGTCTTCATAAGAATTTTTTTGCACAAGTCCCAATTTGACTTGAACACCCCCTGTAATTATTTTAATATTACAAAATAGTCTAAAATGTCTTGTCAACTACTGTTTATGGGGATTTACAAACATTTTAAACTGAAATTATTGATACAGTGATTCCAATTGAGTTATCATGAAAAAAATGAAAGGGATATAAATTGTATACATTGTAACATGTTATGGTTTGGTGTTTAGGTTTCAGCTACAGTATCAGTGCCCATGTGGCAGATGATTCTACAGAGGTTGGGAAAGAAGAGGACTCTTTTTATCGGCATACCCGTGAGTTCAATCCCTTTAATTATGACAAAGTGGAGTGATCATTAAAAGGAGGAGAGGTGGTTAATAACAGTGCAGTGGTTGTTCTGATTCTTCTTCTTGTATACCATGTGTTTATTAATTTATTGGTCTCTTTCATTTATTCATTCCTGTTTGGACATACTGTACAGTATGTGACGTACAGTATGCCTGTCCCTGATGTTTTTTTGTTTGTCTTTCAACAGCTTTTTATTCCTGTCGTCATAGTCTTAGCATCTGTCTCAGACAACTTCCCCGTCTACATGATCATGTGCATTCTGGTTGGCACCAGCGTGGCTACACTTTTCTTGTTACCATGGTGCGTAAAATTCTCAAAAGCCTAGATCTGACTACTTGAATCATCTTTTTAACCAGAGCAGTTTCATCATTTACCACTATTACTCTATTCATGTCATGTTGAATGGCTTGCCTTGACTTAATAAAAATGTAGTTTGGATATTTAAAAAAAATCACCCAGTGAACCTTAATGTGTGGTTGGAAATCTTAATTATGGATTCCTCGTATTCTATGTTTTAAGCAGAGGCGTACTGTACATGTTTTTAGATCCCCAGTTACATACTGAGTTATTTAGCCTTGATTTTGTAATAGAGGATGGACATTTGAGAAATAAAAAAACTGATATAATGAAGATGAATATTGTGTACGTTTGTGAGGTCTATGTTGCCAGACGTGGTGGATGAGTTTATGCTTGCAAATCCTTGCTGCATGGCGATGGAGCCCCTGTTTTTCTCCTGCTACTGCTTCTGCAACAAGCTCGGAGGAGGTCTCTCTGCTGGCATCTCCACCATGATACTACAGTGAGTCACCTCTCTCTCTCTCACACACACACACACACACACACACAGAGTGCAGAACGGGCTCCTTTAAAGAGACAGCACTTTTTCCATTTTAATGAGGCTCAAGTACAGTAAGTGTACCACTATTCTTCAGTACACTAAACACAATAAACTTCCATTTGATGAATGAAAGCATGATTTCTTCCAGGTTGTGTGTCTGTGTGTTTTTATTTATTTATTTTTATACAATTCCCATGCTGTCCTTTTAGGTAGTGGGAAAATACATGCATGAGTGGAACTACAGTGTTACATTTCATATTCTGTTCCTTAAAGCCTGACAGGTTATAAAACAGGAGCATGCAGCCACAGCGGAGGAGTCATCTTGGCGTTACGCCTGCTTTTGGCACCGATTCCCATCATCCTACTGCTGGTGGGTCTGGTCTACTTCTATCTCTACCCAATCAATGAAATGCAGCGGCAGCAGATCCAACAAGGCCAGCAACAAATGAGGTAAGATGGGTTATGATTATGCTTCTACGTCAGAGATGGTTTGTATGGAAAAGCTCAAATACTGGAACAGAGATACTGTACAGTCCACACATGTTTCTGAGATGGACAGAACAGAAATACTAGGCATCAATTCACATGAAGTGGTGAAAACAGTGTTTTTGGGTGAGACACTTATCTTGTTGATTAGACGTCAAGCACAGTTATATAATGGAAGTTACCGAAAGGGTAAAATTAGCCAGCTACCATACATTTTGATTTATGTTGGCAAGCAAAAACAGAACAAGATCATGTGGTTCTGATTGAACCTATTGTAGAGCAATGGAAGAGTCTGGGTACAAGACTTTGGTCTACTGTTCCGCGACCCGGACGAAATCCACACTTCTCCTCCTGAATCCGAGGTTCGACTATCTGACGGACCCTCCTTTCCAGGAACCCTGAATAGACTTTCCCGGGGAGGCTGAGGAGTGTGATCCCTCTATAGTTGGAACACACTCTCCGGTCCCCCTTCT
>JAOTQY010000033.1:3524290-3536507 GCA_026413445.1 Dolichallabes microphthalmus
ATAAAGTACTGTGTATACAATTATATGTAATTATTGTTATTCAGTTCTGAAGAACAAAACTGTGTTTTGAACATTGCTGCTTTGCAGATGAGTGTAGGCCAACGTGCAAAGCTGACCTGCACCCCTGACTTTGCCTACGGGAGCAAAGGCCACCCTGGCATCATCCCTCCCCATGCCACGCTCTATTTCGACGTGGAGCTTCTTGGCTTGGAGTAACAGTGCTGCAGTTCTCAGGTTTTTCCCTATTCGTACTTTCAGGGTGAGTTCGAGACCACCTTTTAAAGTATTGCAACATAATTAATCGTAATACTTGATGTTGCAAAACTGGTGGTCTGTTTGTCAATATCTAATGGGACTGATCTACAGAGTAGAGAAATTTCTACAACAGAAAGATGGTTGATCTGTTTTTGTGTCTGCTAGTTTCACTGAATGCAGAGATAATTTTGATTCTCTTATCCAAGCGTTTAATCCATCCTCTTTATCTTGCGTCTTAACCAGGCTTTAGCGTTTACTTTAACAGCCTGTTTGATTAGACTGTCTAATCTTTGATCTTACTAAAACCGCCCTTCCATCCCTCCTTTCTTTTGCAGGTCGACCTATTTTGGGGAACATGGCCTCCTGCACGTGATCCTTGAAAGGGGCTAGTGTTGTTAGCTACACCACTTAGCTTAGCTCTGTCATCCATTTGTATATTTTGTTACCTTTTTATTCCTTTCCTGTTGAACATGTTCATCAATATGCTTTCACCCACTGGATGCTCACTATAAAACTTTTTTTTCCCCCACCCTTCTGGCTTTTTTTTTTGTATTGGATTTCTGTAAACACGTTCAATTCAACGGGGCTTTGGCTGAGCTGGTAGTCTGTACTCTGGTGGGGAACTTTGGCTAATTATGAAACGTTAAACTACTTGAAAATAAACATTGTTTATAAAAAGACAGAATGGCTCTGTTTGATTTCATTCAATCTGAACAACACTCATTGTGATCTACAAGCCATGCTGAGTTTGGCAGCACAGATTACGGTTTCTGACAGCTGGTGTTGATCTGCAGACAAGAAAAGTCTCTGCTGTTTGTTTAAAGTCATATTTTATTTTCAAATCATGTTTGTTTACAGAATGGAATTCAGCCTTTTTTTTTTTTTCATTAAAAGAAAAAACCCTTTCAAGGCTGCATACTTGATAATGTCTACAATTACGGTGGATGTTCCACTGTGGATACAGGAACACTGGATCTATTGCTAATGCAGTTGCTTTTATTAAAATTAATGGGGGTCGTTAGTCTTGCGGGAAATGTGAGCCAGCTTGCACTCTAACTGGACTTCATTGAGCGTTTCTGTTGTTTGCCAACATCCCTGATTGGAATTCATTATTAAAGTGCATAGCTTTGCTATAGCACAATTCTAAATTGCTAAAATGCATAATTTCATATAGATAACGTTTTATTTACCTGATCGCATGCAACACAACCCTGAATTGCAGTTAATGCTCTGCTATAAAGTGCTAAACTGAGAGTAATGGTTTTACAGGAAATTTAAGATGGAGAACTGGCAAAGAGTGGAGAAATAGTACTTAACTACTACACCCAAATCTACTATATGTGCCGAGTCGAGATCAGCTGTATAATGAAACGGATGTACTTCCAAACTTTATATTGCAATAAACTGTTAAAAGCAAGCCAACCCTTTGCTGGCCTTTTTTTATTTTATTTATGTAATTAAATGTAGCATCAATGTATCTATGACAACAATTTAGCCTGAGACTGCATCGTATAATAAAAAGAATTAAAAAATAAAAGCTTTCTTGAGCATATAAGAGCACGCTACATTCTTTAAACCCGTAAGACATTCTTTCAGCCAAGCGCTTGCTTGCACAAGCCCCACTCTTTATTATCCTCTTGAATCCAAACAGTGGTATTGGGTTTCAGGCTTTGGTGAACACGCTCATGTGAATGAGGACTAGTCTTGATGCAAGCGCTGGCTAAAAACATCCAACAAATAGTAACCTGATACACACTGCGTTTCAGGAGCATTGTTTCATATCTAAACATTAAAGATGAGGTACTGTTAATATCCCAGTGTTCTTTGGCAGAGACCTGCCATTTTGGATCCATGTTTTCTTTTTGAAGGCTGGAACAGGAACAATCGGAGAGGAGGAGAGAAACCACTGAGTGCAAAGAAGGAAACGTGACAATTGGTGGAAATCAGCAAAATAGCAAGAGTCCTGAAATAAGCAAAGGCCATGTCAGTGAAATTAAAATGGGGAATATGGGTTTAGATATGTGCTGCTACAATCTGAATTTGAAATATACACATAGCTTCACGGGAAACTGTAGAAAAGTTTTGTAGTTGAATTAGATTACATTTTCCACTACATGAATTTGTGTATAAGGTTTTAGTTTGATTTTAAGCATGGAAGATTCAAATTCAGTTGTTTGTGTGCACCATGAATGGGGTGCCAACCATCACAACGCACCATTGCGCGCACACGCACCAGTCAATGTACTCTGCATACCTCTGGAAAATCCTGGAAAACCCACCTCATGGGGGGATCATGTGAACCCCACATATGTTGAGTAGGGGCAAGAATGGAACCCCAAGCCTGTAAGCGCGAGGCTCCTCTTAATTTCAAATCTTCAAATTGAGATAGAAATTTCCAACATTTCAAATTTTGAACCAAATTTGAATTGAAATGTGATTGTTACTGAATTTTGCAACAAACCTTTTTTTTTTTTTGTACCCTATCCTCCAAATCCTAAAGATGCAACAGTTTTCTGTGGCTGAGTGTCTCTGGATGGGCTGGATAGCATACTTTCAATACACCAGCCAATCCTGGGCACCTGTGAACGCAACTGTGGAAAAGGATAGTGGTTTCATTAAAGTGAGTTACACGGTCATGTAACGCATCATTATATTAGCAATTAGAAAAGAGTTGGTAGTTGGTGCCCAATTGGTATTTTAACTGACTGGTGCATGGGAACTAGCCACATTGGGGAAACAATAGGATGGTGGAAAAAAACAAATTCAGATTGTAGTAAGACATTTCTCCTTCCATAGATAACACCTGATGGAACCATATTTCGCTCCTTTTTACCCATTATCATGTCTAGTAAACATGATATATGATTTAAATGTAAAAGGAACACACCAGTCTTAGGCAGATATTCAGATTGCTGTCGCGCCCCCTGTTCCAGACGGCTCTCGGCTGCGGGTGCTGCCAACACGTCTTAGTGAATGAAGTGCCACTGCACAACAACCACGTAGCAGGGAGCCCATGTGGTACGCTGGCATGATGTCATGCTGCCCTCCTCGACAAAGCCATGCCAACGTAGGTGCAATCGGAATGGTCACAGCTAGCAGATCAACAAGGAAGTAGCGGCTCCAGTGACAGTTAGAAGGATCTTGCTCTTGTGCCTCATCTTCCTCAGTAGCGCCATCATTTTCTTTGATCTGTAAAGGTGGTAGTTCAGGTGTTGGAGTTGCCCGAAGACTAGGTTGCTGGATTTGTGGCATAGTCAACACCAGTTGTGGAGCTGTTTTTGACTGGGTGAGGTTGTCTCTCTGTAAAGGTTCAGCGAGGTAAGACTTTTGTGTGGACAGTTTGGTGGAGGAAGACACTGAAACTGTTTGCGGTTCCGCAAGAGTGATGTCCGGCGCTGTTGTGGCCAAGGTGATGACGCTCAGTTCTTCACCTTCGCCCTCTTCCTCCTCTTCCTCCGGTGAAATCCAGGTGATAGTCGGGCTGCAGGCTTGCGATCTGAATCCAGGCTTATCGCTTACATCAGATGCACTGGGCGGTGCAGATGGTGGTGTAGGAGGTGGAGGAGGTGGGGCTTCCTGCTGGGGGAGATGTAAGAAAAGATGGTGATGAGGGAGGCAGGCATGCAGTGCACAGCTGCAGTTGTTGTTCACCATACGGCAGGGTCGGCCTACAGGCACACTACACAGTTTCTCATGGGTGGCCGAGCGCGAAAGGCTGGAACACAGCATCGTAGGAGGTGCCTGCTCGGAGAGATGAGCTGCTTCCAGGATGAGTCGAGAGCGTCCGTCACCTCTTGGTAAAGTCGCAGCTCCCCGGTTGGCGGGGATGGGGTGAACGCGGTGATCGGAGGTAACGTTTCCATTGCGGTCGATGCCGGGCAATGTCTCGCTGCTCAGCCTAGTAAAGGTGGCACTGCGACCAATGGTGTGAGCTGGAGAGCAGCCACATGACCTCGAGGCTCCATGTCTTGACTCCAGTCTGACTCCCCTCTCTCCATCTGACTTACAGTCCTGTACGTCCGAGTCATGGTGGCCCGGGTTGGTTCGGGCAGCTTCCACGGCCTGCTGGAGATGCCGGATCTCTTGTCGAGCTTCTTTTAGTGCCAGCTGGGCCTCAATGCGATGACACTCCTCCTCGATCCAGTCCTCCTGCATGCGGGTCAACTGCATGCGCAACTCCCCGATCTCTGAGTCCCTGCAGTAATGCGCAACGGAATGACAAAACAAGACTTTTGTTTCTGTGAGTTTAATATGCACTGATCTTTATCATACGGTAATATTCATTAGCTAGAAAGCTGGACGCTAGTCTGGTTTATAAAGAATACAATTATGACAGAGTTTATTAATTGTGTATTTGTATCGTTTGTATTTTTGCAGGGCACAACTTACTCAATCACTCACTCACTCACGCATCTTCCATACCGCTTCATCCTGTATTCAGGGGGGCCTGGAGCCTATCCTAGGAGACTTAGGGCAAGAGGAAGGGTACACCCTGGACACGGTGCCAATCCATCGTAGGGCACACACACATACTGTACACACTCACACACTACGGGCAATTTGGGAACGCCAATTAACCTAACCTGCATATCTTTGGACTGTTGGAGGAAACCGGAGTACCCGGAGGAAACCCACCAAGCACGGGGAGAACATTCAAACTCCACGCACACAGAGACGGGAATCGAGTCGAACCTGGACCCTGGAGGTGCAAGGCAACAGTGCTAACCACTACACCACCATGCTGCCTCAGGGCACAACTTAAGCCACATAAATTTGATATATATAATATACAAAACGGAGCACTGAATGTGTCACGGAATTAATGTTTCTTTCCAACCGACGGAAACGATCTAGTGTAGCAGAAGTAGGACAGGCTGACAGGGCAGCAGATCAGGAAACACATTTGTTCCGCCACTGACCTGTCCTGCAATCTCTCAACATTCTCCTTCAGCCGGGCACGTAAGTGACGGATACACACTTCCTTCTGCTGCAGCGGGGTGAGATACTGCTCGGGAGCAGGAGGACGGATCCCGTGATTCTCACTACAGCCTCCGTACTTCCCCTGCCGTCTGGGCCGAGAAAAGAGACACTCAGAGAGAAGACAAATCAAGAGAACAAGCCGAGCCGGACCTCTTTACTGCGGTGTGTAACCAATTTAGTACTTGTGCCTTTGCTTGTTTATGGCTGTATGTTAATATAATGTATGATTAACAATAAGCATAAATGCTGAACCGTTATCAACTCCAAAACATTTATATATATACTTTTGATTTCATGACTTTGAGTCACGACACCTTACAGTTAATTTTAAATAAACAGTGTATTTTGCTCTGTATTAGTAATTACAATTGATTAATAATGATTTTTTTTTAATGCTTTGGGATTATAACACTTTCCATGAACTAATTTTGCTAAGGAGAAAAGTAGATCTTGCACATAAAATCTATTTTTGGGTCACACGTGTTCAAAATCTGGAACAAACCCCAAGCAGAGGATGTTTGTTATATCACAGTGTCTCTCTCTCTTCCTCTCTCTCTCTCCTCCTCTATCTATGTGTGTGTGTCTTACCGGGGTGTAGCTGGGTGCGATCGTGGTTTGCTATTGATCTCTGTGCCTTTGCAGGACGATGCTGAGCAAGTGCTGCTAATGGTAGAATCCAGATGTGTGTGTGGCTGTCTGCTACTGGCTGTACCAGCAGGCCGTCTACAAAACACACACACACACACACACACACACATATTGATGTGTAATCTTTTAAACAGTGGTTAGTTCAAATCACTGGGCATGCTGACCCAGGTCCTCTCTTTTGATTTTATAGCAGTATGGTTATAAAATGTATTTTGAAAAAGCCAAGATCTGGTATACAGGTGATTGCAAAAGTTTGCACACCCATAATTTTCACATGGGGGAGAAAAACCCAGAAATGTAGGTCTATTTTATTATTTTTCTACATCAAACGTATGATTCTTAAACGAATATAGAAGCATCCTGCAACAAAACAATAATACACACACACACACACACACACACACACACCACAGTCGAAATTTGAACCCTGAATTGATAAATTGATATTCCCTTTAGAATAAAGAAAGAAAAAAGAAAAAAAGGTAAGGTCATCTTGGGTTCTCGTGGGGTGTACAAACTTTTGCACTCCCCTGTCAGAAATATTTATGTATTCCAAACGGAATCGGAGTGTGACTAGAGGATGCACTGGTACCTGCGAGGTGCAGCAGACGGCCTTCTGTTAGATGAGAGGGACATAGGCGAGGAGTCTTTCACCATCTGCCTCAGTACACAATGTTCTGGGTAAGATGTACACATATAAACACATATACACACACATACACATACACACACACACACACATTAGAGCAACAGCAGCACACTTTTCAAGATATCATGTGTCAGGTTCTCCTCCTGACCATAACTAAGTTAACACTGTACAGATTCTATATAAGGAACACATCACATGGGAGCATGGCTTTGTTGGAAAATAATCAGTGTGATATACAGTACGGCCAGTGTGGGACGGAGTTGACGTGAGGAGATACTGTTACCATGGTGATTATTTTACACCATGTCATAAGTGATTTAATCCTCAAATACCACAGCAAAGATTGCATTTTTATCTACTCATCCGTTATTATATTACGTTTGAGTCAAACCGAGACGTTTGATTTTGCAGATTAACAGAACGCAGTTATGAGAGTAAAAACTACCTTTATTTCTCTCTATAACCCCCTGATAAACTAATGCACTTATCCCAGCATTTAACTAGTGCTCGGATGTCATCAACGTGGAAAGTTTTGATCAGACTGAAACGCTGGCCTCCCAGGAACTCCTTTAATGGCCCAAACATGTAGAAATGGCTTGGTTTGAGGTCAGGACTGTACATGGGTTGTGGTAATAACTCCCAGCTTGAGTTCCTGTAATGCGCAAGTGGCGTTGGTGAATGATGCACGGCCTCCTTTAAAACCTTTGCACCATTCATTCATTCATTTTACACGTGACAAAGTCCTGGTCCGACTTGCATTGTAGGTATATCAGTCGATTCTGCTGCAGTTACTTACGGGGTCGGGTGGCCAGTTCTGAGAATCTGCGCACTTGGGGTGAAGGACCTTGCTCAAGGGTCCCAGAGTGGCTGACCAGAAGTGTCGGGGCTCGAACCAGGGATCTCTCTTGAACCACAGAGTTACCGCTGCCCCGATACAGCTTATAGAAGATATAAACACTCATTCTCTACCCGGCCTCTCTTCTGTAAGTTACCCAGAAAAAAATTATGCAGCTTGTCATGTTACTTTCGTGCTGAAGACTGTAGAAAAGCGCTGACGCTGGACAGTCCTTCCATAAATGTTAAATAAACACATCACGTTCTTTTCACCAGCAGACCAAGAAGAGCTGCCAAACAGCTAGCGTTAGACAAGATCCATAATCCTTAGTGAATAAAAAGGTATCAAAAGTAATCTGTTAAATGGAAGCTTTAATAGTGTGAAATCTTACAGACTCGAATCCACATTAGTCGGAGAGCACACTCACACACACACACACACACACACTGTTGAGTCATGCTCTCTTTCACTGTTTTATGTAACAAGTAACTGTGTCGGGACGCTCGAGTCCTTCTTAACAAAAACGCAGCAGGTCACAGGTGACGCAAGCAAGACAAGAGCTGGAGCAGAGCTGAAATACAGCACAGACCAAATACGGTCTCTGAACAACTACACAATGTCAGGTTGTTGTTGTTGTTTTTTTTTAATACATGTTACAGTAATCATAAAAGATATATTAGGTCTTTATTATCATAGGCACTTTAACATATCTGGTATTCCGCTGTTCTCCATTCCTGTTCCTGCTATCAAGTCTGTTCAGAAGGCCAGGGACAATTGTCTACAGATTTTCTAACTTGGACAGATTCCAAACATCATCACATTTTTGGAAAAAGGCAATATCGGAATGATAATCCGGTTCATGAGGCAAGAATTCCATGCAGATTTAAAAATCATGGCAGCAAACCAGTTCGACCTACTGAATAACGTCCACAAATCACTTTTTAAAAATCATTTTTAATCTTTCAATGCTATTCTTCTCAACCTCAATTACAGGAAATATTCCCTAACCGTGACAAACAGTGGATAAAATGCCACATGTACTCCAACATCCTCTGCAAGTTACATAAGAAAACCAGTCTGAGTGCAGATCAACTGACACGGATCTGCGAAACGTTGTGATCATGCACGGTTGCCTAGTAACCCAGCATCCGGTTCGGACCGATTACAAAATCAGAGATGAAAATGTGCCAGAAGTAATGCGATTATCAGATATGAGCAACAGGGCAGGAAATGCAATGCAGCGAGAACAGTTTGGACTGACTGAGCTGAAGCCAGAATAGGAAAAAAAACACACACACAAAAAAACATAATTAGCAGGTACAGTCAGTAGAGTCTTGGTGTCCTTCAGTCTGGTAGGATTGTACAGTCTATAAAGGACATTAACATGGACTAAGGAAGAAACAAGTATAAATTATTAAGATTGTAATGAATAAATAATTACAGTGGCACATGTGAAATGGTGGGATATATCCAAGGCCCTGACATCAGTGGAACACCAGGTCTACTGTATGTTGCCTAGGGACATGGGTTACATTTTAGTAACATTTGGCTAGGAATAAGTTTAATACTCTTATATTTGGTCATTTTAACATTTGACTTAAAATTATAGATATGTTTGAAGATTATGGATAGTTGAAGATTGTCAAGAATATTTCACTTGCTAAGATGTCATTTTTTCCAGTGCACTTTTGGACAGGAACAGAAGATGTGATTTGCGAGCCGCAATTCCTTTAGCAAAAAAATGACATCTTAGCAAGTGAAATATTCGTGTCCAGAGGATTCATCACTCAGGCTCTTCTAGCTGCACTGCAAAAATGACACCTAGGCTGGTTAAATATTCCTGTATCTAACCAAACCTAACAGTTCGTAAAATAAGTTTACAACAATCACGTTTTTAGGAATTTATTTCCTGAAAATATCTGCCAGTAGAACAATTTTTTTTACGATTGAAATTTCAGGAACATTTGAATAGAAATAAGCTAAATAATAGTCCCCGACTTATGCACGTCCATAAGTCGGTTTCATTTTAAGTCCGACACAAATGCACAATGTATAGCATAAAAAACGGGGGTTGGGGAAACAACACTACATAGTGTTTACTGCCGCTTGAACGGACGCAATTTTGTCTCAGAGCTAATTAGGAATTGAGAATTTTCTGAAATTAGGATTATTCACCATCGGGACAGCTTTACAGGACAGCCATTTTCTATCATCATGCTCGGACTGATTCATTGTAACCGGTAAGGCAGAATCATTCAAAATATAATTGTACATATTGGTATCTGGTGCACTGCAGTGTCTATTTTTTGTACAATACTTCCACGATTTGTTCGCACCTACGAATCTCCGTAGATCCGTGGCCCGTTAGTACCTGCGGAAATTTGTGACTAGAATGTTCATAAGTTGGGGACTTTCAGTATTTGTTTGTTGTAAATTTATCTTAAGAAATTATTGATAGGTTTGGTTAGATTCAATAATATTTTCTTTGCTACGAGGTCATTTTTTGCAGTGCAGCTGGAAGAACTTGATTAAGAATCTACTGAGGCTTTTCCACCCAATCATTCTCCAGGTCCCTGAATTTGCTATCCTCCATTGAAATTTCCTAAACTTTATCCGGGCAATTTCTGATAGGTTACTGCTCGCATCTCTTACCCATTTTTGTCTTATATACTGTATGTGGTGTTAGTTGTTTTGGCCTTTTGAAGTCCCCTTATGGGGTCTTGAAATTACCTTTAGCCCTGAGTCTACTCTAAAGGTGGTAATAAAAAAAAATAAAAAAAAAGATTGTTCTCAAATGCTTTTGGACTTCCTGTCATAGATTGATTTATATAGTGGAACACTAGAGTATCACAGACGCCCACAATCAGTTCTCTCTAGACCTCCGCCTGCGAGAGGTTACAGCATCACCCGGGAATCGAACTTGCGAACTCCAGATGATAGGGTGAGCATTTACCTCTGCGCCACTCGTAGAGTATCTTTTTCATTTTATATAGTGCCAATCATGTGTGAGCAGCGGTTCAAGCCAACACAAAGCCTACAGTAACTCTTATAGACACTCTTTACAACCGCGATGAGCAGAAAAGCAACTCACATCAACCTTTGGTCTACAACAGCAAAAAAATCTCACCACTCCAAGAACAAAAATCTGACGGTACAATGTCCACAGGTTCACTGAAACTAGACAGTTAAGGATTGGAAAAAGTCTAAATTATAAGTACGGTCCTGGTGGCAACCAATACAAATAAACTTATTACAACAAGGTATTGAATACCATTTACACTAGGTTTTTCCAAGCATCTAGTACCAGAATTATGTGGAAATTAGATTTAAAAGCACAATTAATATTTAATAAAGAGCCAAGGTTCTAATGGTCTATATGGTACTATTGATTTATTATCATGCCTAAATCAATATTCACAACCAAATATCCATCCATTTCTACTATATTGATCATGCGACCCATACCTTTTGCTCCATACAGTATTTATGTCGTACAATGTTTTAGTTCTACAGGTCAATAAACCTATGAACCGTCATGTCTAGACAGAGCTAGTAGATGGGATTTCCAGCCTTGGCTATAGTGCTGCAGTCTGTTAATACAGAGTGAATATAATAAAGAGGCATCACGGAAACTGTTACATAAAGATGATATGTTAAGCTGTAATGCATTTTTGTAAAGTCTAAGTGAACACCAATTTTTCAATAGGGAGGAGGACATTTACAGTATTTCAATTTATGGAAGGAGTCTTTTTAACCGTTAGATGTTTTAAGAGTCCTGATACCCCTGTTCAAGTCAAACCAGGACTTTTGATTGTGCAACACTAATGTACTTATCCTAGTGTTCCACTAGGGCTTGGACACCATCTAGGTAGAATGTTTTCTTAGATCGGACTGCCTGCATCACGTCTGATACGCTGGCCTCCCAGGAACTCCTTTAAAGGCCCAAACGTATGGAAATGGCTTGGAGCGATGTCATGACTGTATGGGGGATGTGGCATTAACTCCCAGCCGAGTTTCTGTAATGTGCAAGTGGTGTTCATGAATGATTATATGTTCAGTTCCTACAGATTCGTCTCTTCTACAAGTTCAAGGATCGGGCGCTCCACTTGCTGAATATTCATGGGATTGACTGCAGTGGGCTCCAAACCCTCCTTAACCGGGACCATCATTGACAGAAATACGACCTGTGCGTACTGTGCCTGGAGTCTTCTGTAAATGTCAATCGGTTTCATGCCTTAATTCACAAGAAATGTCATCACAAGTCCCGGTTTGACTCGAACACTCCTTGTATATTTATAGCTGTTATAACAAAAGTGATAAACTAATTTGCATCACAAAAAACAAATCATCCTCTCTGATGCGCGCACAATTTCAAAATGCTGAATAAATCTCCAATAGGATTTAAATCAGTAGACAGGCTAGGCAGTGCAAGACCTTCTAGAGTTATTTTGGCTGTATGTTGAAGGGTGCATCCATCTTCTGCTGAGGTTACAGTATCTTGGTTGATAATATTACGTTCACCTCTTGTACGCCCTGGGACATCTCTGCTTTCAGGTTTCCTGTGATGACGTGTAATGCAGCAGAAAGGTTTGCCGAGAAACAGCAGACCAGTTTTGCATGTGGTCACAGTTAAATGTTTGTCTTTAATTAATGTACATCATTTTTACATTTTTCATTCATCTTCTATACTACTTATCCTGTGTACAGGTTCATAGTGGCCTGGAGTCTATCCCGGGAGAATTTTTCACAAGGTGCATATACATCGCAGGATAAACTATGGGCAATTTGGAACCTGGAGGAAACCCAACAAGCACAGGGAGAACGTGCAAACTCCATGCACACAGACCCAG
>JAOTQY010000033.1:3645243-3660115 GCA_026413445.1 Dolichallabes microphthalmus
GCTATCTGCTGCCACCTATTGATATGGAAGAGTATGACATGATTACTCTGCCCGTGTAGACAGCGCGGGACACTCGACAATGGCATATTATTCGCAGACTTATTAGTTTTCAAAAAATGTTTTAAAACAATTAGGTGAAATTTAATAATTTCCCACGGCACACTAGTGTACCGCGGCACACTGGTTGAAAAACACTGCTTTAAAGGATATTTGTTCATGCAGACCCAGTCCTGATTTCCTTTTAATCACAGGTTTCTTGTTAGAGGATCTTGAGCAAATTTTTGTTTTTCACTAGGGATGGGAATCGACGAGTCACCTTCCGATACGATACCTAAGTGACGATTTGGATAAAATAGTGATTGTATAAGTATCACGATTTTATAAAATTTCCTTATTTTATTCTACATTTTCCCCTGATTTTGTTACAATTTAGAACCTTTTTAAAATGCTTAATGATTAATTAATTTAAGTCCTTTTTTTGTTAAACAGTCACTTAGGAAACCATTCGCAACATTAAAACAATACAAAATAAGTTAAATTGTAAGAATCTAGCATTTACCTGAGCAGCACCTATCTCTATCTCTGCCATGGGAGTTCTTTAATTCTGAACAAACTTAGTAAATAATTCACTCCTACCACACGGGATGAAAATGTGTGAATAGGTCAGAGTGTACCATCTGTTAGATTATAAAGAATCTGTGACGTTTTACCTCCTTAAGTGTCAAAACTCAACTTGACTCTGAGCTCGCGGGTTGAGTGGATGCATGTGTGCGGGTGCGTGCGGCTTGTAACGCGGGTCTTCATTGTTTTGAGACTGGTGTAAGCATGTGTAGTGAGTGGTTTTGAGACTAATTCGATCACAGAGTTTGTAGAAAAAGGTTCACAATTTTTGATAATGTAACATGCTAAAAATCCGTTTCTGTCGCTTCTCTGGCAAATCAAACTGAAAACCAGCCAATTCTGGTCACTGGCCCATCAACTGGGGCATCTCCATTAAAAATGTAAAAAATTGTTTTAAAAAAAATTATTATATTATATAAAATGTTTATTATATTATTTATGCAATTTATTATTAATTGAGATTCATTACTGAACAGATTTTCCCCCCCATCTCTAATTTTTTACTTTTATATTTATTTATTTATTTTAATTTTTTTTTTCGTTTTAATGACATCATCTCATATAGTGTAAGTAATCATTTAAAGTAACTACTACAACCCAATTTATTTATTTTCTGTTTGTTTAGAGTGGACAGCTACATCAGTGAACAGGATAAAGATGCCAGTGGCAGGTCGTGCCCAGGTCACCCAGACCTGGCTGCGCTCCACATGGCACATCCAGGTGCCCCAGACGTGGCTGGATGCCTGTGTTGAATGGGTAACGCAGGAGGCAGGTGGAGTAGCCTTGCCTCAAGACCAGCTCAATCAGCAAGTCCTGGACCAGTGGCTTCTTACAGACCTTAGTGACTTAGCTCATTCCATATTGCCTCCTGATGTATCTGAAGCAGAGAAGATGGAACTGAATGGTTGCTACTGCCTCCAGGTGGACTCAATCCTAGATGTTAGCCAGCCAGCTTATTCTCAGCTCCAGCATCTTCGTGGCTCCGATTGCTCCAACGAAGAAGTCACGGCCGTGACTCAAGCCACTCAAAAACCATGGGAGGCAAAGCCAACTCGAATGCTGATGCTGCAGCTCACCGATGGTGTTCAGAACCTGGAAGGCATCGAGTACCGACCTATTCCAGCTCTCAATGCTGGCCTGCCCCCAGGAACCAAGCTTCAGGTTTTGGGAAGGGTGCATGTCCGCCTGGGGGTGCTGCTGCTCAAATCGGAGAATGTAAGGGTTCTTGGTGGAGAAGTGGAGGCACTGATGGAGGAGCATTCTCAGAGCAGGGTGCTCTGCAGGACCTTAGGGTTGCCTGTGGAAAACCATGAGCAAGAAGGAGGAGATCAAGAGGTCCAGGAAGGAGCAAGAATCAGACAAACTGCGGATAGCGGATATGAGAGCATTCCAGGCAGCATGAACTCGGAAATGATCAGCAGAAACGAGTCTCATCAGTTAGAGAGCTCTAGATTAAGCATCCTTGAAACAACGCCCATTTCTAGACCGATTGAGCCAGATGTAGCTGAGATTCCAGATGAGGAATTTGATGACATTCCGGATGATTTCATGGATTACCCAGAAGACCTGGACAACATTCCAGAAAACTCTGACCACGGGGAAGACAACTGGGACAGCATTCCAGATGACTTCAGTATTGGTCCAGAGGAATTTGATGACATTCCAATGGAGGAACTGGATAACATAATGTCACCTACCGATACCGAAATCTTACCCAGCAGGGGAACTGTGCAAAATCGAGGAACACACGAACATGTATCGAGTACGGGCAACATACGAAGAGATAGTCAAGTCAGCCAACTCTCCAAAACCCCCCTTAGTGATGCGAATGCAAGTGAAGTTATTGACGTTGATTCAGATGATAATTTGTCACCTTCTCCAGAACCAAAGCTTTTCAGATATGAATCGAGACCGCAGGTTCCTGAAACCAACCAAAGCGAAAAGGCTGGCACAGCAATCCTCAACCAACCCCGAGCATCAAACAACCGAAGTTCATCTTTCATGTCTCCCCTGAGTGACACAAATCCAACTGACGTTATTGACCTTGACCCAGAGGACAATTCCTCCTCTTCCCCAAGAGCAGTGATGGACAGAAATGAGGCCAAATCTCTGGTTTCTACACACAACTGCAGCAAAAAAGCTGACACATCAATCCTTAACTACCTATGTGTTTTGAGGGCTGGGGTTTGGCCACCCCTTAGCACTCAAGTAGTGCGGCTTCACGCCTTTATAGTCACTCTACTGGGAAGCCTGCGCAGCAGTGGAGGGGAGTGGAAAGTCAGGGCCACCATATCGGACGGGACTGGCTACCTGGATGTCGATCTGTCAGACAGTTTTCTGGCAAAGCTGATTGGCTTCTCAGCAGCAGAGTTGAAAGTTCTAAGGAAGGACCCAGCTAAGCGTTGCATGGTGGACACCGGGTTACAGAACTGTCAAAAGGAACTGGTGGATATGTGTTGTGTTATGAGTGTACAGGTAGATCTGAATGGAACGGGTACGGTGCTGAGGGCTGAGCCATTGACGGACAGAGAGTGCTATGAAATACAAATGCGGGTGACAGACAGGAGGCGCTAGAACATGCTGCTGCTGTTTTGTATTTTTGTCTGTCCTCCTAAAAATGTTGTTGTTTATTGAAAGAAAGCAGGTAGGTATCAGTTAGTATTGCGGGCTTAAACAATGGTAACTGAATGATTAACAGAGGAGCATTAAAAACTGTGGTCATAAGATTTCTATTAATGTTTATTGTTGTTGTTATTATTATCTAAATGTCTTCTGAAACAACACCACAATCATTCAGGTTTTTCAGAACTCTGAAGGGTTAACTCTTCACTTACATTCCTCAAAATTCTGAAATGTTTGCTTGTCTTTAGCAAGAGGAGTTTTTTTGTTGGTTTGTTTGTTTGCTTTTTACTGTTTCTTTTTAAATTCATTATAATTGCAAGAATAAAGGGATAAACCTTACCGTCAATTGTGCCATATAAGTGACTAGATTTATTCATTCATCTGGTATATTGCTTATCCTGTCATGAGGGCCTGGAGAATATCCCTATCCACTAAGAATGACGGGAACATGCAAATTCCACAAACACAGACCTGAGGCGGGAATCGAACACTTGACCCTGGAGGTATGAGACCACACTGCTGACCACACTATGCCACTGTGCCCCTTATAGTGGCTAGATATTTGAATTTTTTTTTTATTTATTTATTTTTCATTTTGGACCAATATATTCACTACTGTCTCATTTTATGTCAGCTGCACCAAGCTTGAATTATACATGGACACATAGTAAATTTTTAAGCATCTGGTTTCTAGAAGCTCCGCACAACTGTACAATATTCTGCAGAGTCCATCCTTACTTTTTTATCTTTTACTATTTTTTTTCTTTCTTTCATTCTTTCTCTTCCCCTTTTTCATTCAATTCCCTTTTTCTACTTCCTTCTACTCTTCTTCCTTTTATCTGTCTTTTTTTATTTACAGTAATGCGGATTGTAATAATGCGGATTTATTATTCCAAGTAGTACTTTTGGTGTGTAATGTTTTACCTGTTCTAATTTGTGTAAATTCAATCCAATTGATCTTTCCTGGCTCCAAAAGATAGGTCCTTACTGCTCATCTCACACCCATTTATTCCATCCCATACCAACTTCATTCTACACTTTCATTGCATCCCATTCCATCTCATTCCCTCTCATTTCATCATCATTTCATTCCACTAAATCTCCTTTATTTTTCTATTCATCCAATTTTATCCCACTGCATCTTATTCTGTCCCACTCAATCTCACTCCATCTCACTTCATCCCATTCTATCCTACTTCATCTCATTTTATTTTACTCCAACCCATTCCATCTAACTTCATCCCACTCTATCTCATTCTATTCTACTGTATGTCTTTCCACTCTATCCCATTCCACCCATTTCTGTCCTACCGAATCTTACTCTGTCCCACCTGATCTCATTCTATCCCACTCCACCCCCCTACAGTACATCTTGTTACATTCCCATTGCATCCCACGTCATCTTATTTTATTTTACTCCAACTCATTCCATCTAACTTCATCCCACTTCATCTTATTCTGGCCCACTCAATCGTTTTCCATCCTATTTCCTTACATTCCATACCATTCCATGTCATTTACTTCCCACTCCTTCTCATTCCATCCTATATCGGCCCACGCCATCCACTTCCTACTGCTATGGTTCTACTCCATCCCACTACGTTTCATTCCATTCCCATTGTATCCCACTTCATCTCATTTTACTCCAACCCACTGCATCTAACTTTATCCCACTGCATTTTATTCTGTCCCACGCCATCTCTTTCTATCTCTTTCATTTGATTTAGTACTTTGCATAAAATACTCAACAAAGCAGCCTAATGACTTCTGCATCCATCCATCTGGGAACCTCTTTAGTCCAGCTAGGGGTCGTTGAAGACAATGGTGACCATTGTATTCATTCCCGTTTTGTACAATCGTGGTACGGCCTTCAGTCAACATTCACACACTGTGGACAATTTGGAAACGCTAATTAACCTAACCTGCATGTTTTTGACCTGTGGGGAAAAACCAAGCAAGCACAGGGAGAACATGCAAACTCTTTACACAGGGAACCTTTATGGGAATCGAACCCAGGACCTGGAGGTGCAAGGTGACAGTGCTACTCACTAAGCCACTGTGCTGTCGTAATGACTTCTTTCAGATGATTTATCCACATGAGATATTTAAACTTGTTACTGCAAGTTGAAATCTTTGTAGGTAGAGTTAGGACTAAACACTCTCCAAAAACTTTCTCAGCTGATATTTACTAATGACAGGTTAATAAATGTTTCCAGTTTTGTTTACAGTGCTGTAGTGGGAACCAGTAGATGGTAGCAGAGGAGCATACACCACTCTGTCACTCTTCAACGGCATTTCCACTGGAGCTGAAGCACTTTTCACTTAGTGTAATTGCCAATTGCACTACTGCGCTGTGAGCACTATTACTGCTAGGCCACACAGAGCTTGGTCTCTACAATAAAAATATTAAGATGTACCATTTCTTGTCACTGGAGTCCATCGAGAGATTAAGAGTGTGTCTTAATCTTTTGCATTGAAAGGTGTGTTGGTGTATCTTTAACCACATAGATTTACACTGAAAGGTGTTTATAATCCAATGCTGAACTCTTTATATTATTTATATTAATATATTTCCAGGTTAAGTATATGTATTAAAGATGTTTTAAAAAACACACATCAGAGACATGCACATATTAAGTACCATTTTTTTGAAAATCTAGTTTTTAGATAGATAGATAGATAGATAGATAGATAGATAGAGACCATTAAGTCATCATAAGAGTGACACGTCACACTGTATCCGCTAAAAATGGAAAGGCTGTGTTTAGACAGTAGCTACCACCCCTTGAGAAGCACCTGTTTTCATAACAGTCCTCCTACATCCCCCCGCAATACCTGCAAAACCTTGTGCGTCATGGTTCACGTCACACCAGAGAGCCTAAAGCGACTAGAGTTACGGCACATCCACAGGTTGCCAGATCTGCTTCCAGTCCACTCTCTGTGTAAATCTCAGCAGCTTCGTCAGAAGATTCACCCCAAAGCTGGAAACCTGACCAACATATTAGGCTGTATGCCAAAGAACCGGAATACGGTGATGGTTTAATCACACAACCATGATGTTAACATCATTGTTGTATAAATTGTACAAAGGTGTTCAGATCAAACTGGGACTTTTGATTGTGTAGCATAACAGAACGCAGTTATGAGAGTAAAAAACCTCCCTTTATTTCTTTATATAATCCCCTAATGGAGACATGATCAGAATGCCTGATTCACATTTAAAGCACTGGCCTCCCAGGAACTCCTTTAATGGCCCAAACAAATGGAAATGACTTCACGGAAGGGTTGTTGCAAGAACTCCCAGCTGAATTCCTGTAATGTGAATGACTGCAGTGCAGTTTGCTCAGAGCCGCCTCGGTTGGGATCATCAATGAAGGCACTGGATAGCTTTGTATAATCTCATTTTAATAGGTTTTCGCTATTATAGTAAAGACATAGACATGGATGTGTATGGTAGATGCACCACATAAGCCCAGATTAAAATGTGCATATTCATTGATTTGATGAGGTTTTCTGTGGTTAAAGTTTAAGTAAGGAGTTTCCAGTGTTAATGCTTTGTAACAGTCAGAGATTAAACGTCATGGGAAGGAAGAAATGTGTCTCAAGGGCGTCTTCTAAATGTATAAGGAAAATAGAGCTGTTATATAGCTGCTATATTGTAAGTGATAACAGGAACTTGGACATTCACAACAGTAAAAGTAGCCATAAAAATAATGAAACATTTATTTTTAAAGTAAATAAACATTATGATACTTGGCAAATTGCTATAAGAATAATAGAATGATTTGTGATGTGCTGTTATTAAAAATTACATTTGGTACAAGTAACTTCATATCAAGCCAAATTGCAACACCATGGTGTTTTTTTTCTTGTACTCAAGTGTTTACCTCCTAACTTTCTGTCACATTATTTCATTAATCAAAGTCGTATTTTTGTCTTTCATTGCAATTAGACAAATTAAATAGAAAATAAGAATATGACAATCTTTGCTTAATATAAAACAAATGTGATTTAACTGAATGATTCGACTTTGTTTTAATTAGTTTTACACTTTATAATCAGTTTGGAAGTGACGTCATGAAAATCAAGCCATTTTAAGTTTGTTTTTTTTAAACACTAAAAATATTTATAACTCATAATTTTAACTAATATCTCATAACTTTCAAATAAACTTCATAGTTAAATTATGTTTTTACTAAAATACATGTTTTGCATCCTTTATCTCCGTAAAATAAAAAATGTCCTACAGCGAAATAAATGTCAGATTACTGAATTAAATCTCATGATGCGCTGAAACAGGCCAATTATTCAGACACAGTGTAAAGTGAAATCATCATTTTTAACACTATTGCTTCCTTCAGTTTTTTTTTTATTATTAAAATAATTTTTTATTCTGGTATATTTGAATGATGAAGCAGATTTTTTTTTTGTTCTAGTCAAATGCAATGAAAAACTCAAATTAAAATGATCACATACATTAAATAGAACTACTGAAAAGAAATGACATTTACATGCAACAATTACTTAAAATATATATAAAATTCAATGGTAAGCATGACATTTTGATTAATTATTGTAATTGTAAATATGCAGTATTTTTTTTTCAATGTTGTTTTCTTTGCTAGGCTCTAAATAAAGCAATGCCACACCCAGTTTAGAATTTTACCTGATGGTTAAACATTACTCTAAAAATATTTTTATTTAACACAATAAGTCAAAATATTCTACGTGACATATGGAAATTTGCATGTAAATCACATGCATCAAGTATCTCTGTGTGTAGTCTATAAAGGTAGAATTAGACTACCTCAGCTTCACTTTATCTGTTCTCCTTTCTCAAAAATAAAAAAGCAAAAATACATGAATTCAATGCATAAAAGGAAACCAATGACCTTGTGAAAAAGTAAGTAATTACTGTAAGTAATTACATATAACGTTCAAAAAAGAAGAAGAAGCAAACACATGACACCATGGGAATGACCATATAAAAAGAAATGAATCATTGTTTTTAAAAAGAATTCACATGAGAAACAATTATAACCTGTGTACAGGTAAATACAGTAAATAAAGCATTAAAATTGCTTGTAAAAATCATTTGTAATATGGATAAAGTTACACAATAAATTGTAAAAAAAAGAACTGCAATCACATAAAAAGAATTGAATTGAACAAAAAATGTTTGATGTGAAAAAAATTCAAGAAAAAGCACATGGGAAAATAAAAGAATGTACAATACACACGTATCATCTACATGTAAAGAGAAAAAAACATGTATGTGTAAATTCCACACAAAAATCATATGTGTGACTTTTCTACTTCAAGTGTGTTAGCACGATTTTGGGTCACAGCAGGCTCAGGAACAGCTTAAATACGCTTCAGCATCAATTATATGGAATTTTACTAGAGCAAAGAACTGTGTTCTTCCAAAACATTTCCCCTCAGATGGTGATGGCCATCTCTATCTGACATGTTGCTCGGAAAGCTTCCGTAAATGCTCAGTGTGTGTTGAGAGCTGCTGACTTTAACAAGCCATAGAGTATAAATCACTTTACAAGTTCAGTGATCCCTCTGTTCCTGTTGATGTTATCGGATAACGGAGTCATACTGGAAGACACCATTCTCGTCAGGATAGAAATGTTTCATTACAGAGTAAAGTTGATCAATCAGATGAAATTCTATTTAAGGAAATTGTTGGTCTTGGTGCATGCTTTTAACAGTAACTCCATGATTTATTTATCACAACAAATTCTCATTGATTGTGCTAGAATTTACATTGGGCATACAGTGGTGTAGTGGTAAGCAATGTCGCCTTGCACCTCCAGGGTCTGTGTTCGATTCCTGCTTTTGTGTGCATGGAATTTGAATGTTGGTGGGTTTCCTCCGGGTACTCCAGCTTTCTCCCACAGTTCAAAGATCTGCAGATTAGGCTGATTGGTATTCCCAAATTGCCCGTAGTGTGTGAGCGAGTGTGTGTGTGTGTGTGTACCCTGCAATGGATTGGCTCCCTGTCATGCCTCCTATGGTAGGGTCTAGGCCCGCATGACCCTAAATACAGTATAAAGCGGTATAGACGATGAGTGAGAGTGAGTAAGCGTTTACATTCACAGAATTTGGCAGACACCTTACCCAGAATGACTTACATTTTTATCTCATTAAACATCTGAACAGTTGAGGGTTAAGGGCCCTGTTCAAGAGTCCAACAGTGGCAGTGGGGTTTGAACCTTTTGATCAGTAGTCCAATACTTTGACCTCTACTTTAAGATTTAACAATCTCAAAAGATATTACAATGTTTATGTCATAAACAAAGAACGGTAACACCTCCAATGAGTCTAAACCTGTTTGAATTCCTGCATGTTATTCTTGTGTCAAGGATTGTTTCATCAGGGTTGCCTTATTGCCTCTAAGTGATCGTCTCCTCTATTTTCCTTATACATTTAGAAGACAGATTTCGTTTTCATCTTATTAAACATCTGAGGAACTAGTTGAGGATTAAGGTGGCAGCATGGTGATGCTGGGATTTGAACCCGGGACATTCCGATCAGTAATCCAGCAGCTTAACCTCAGAACTACCCCTGGCCCCTATCCCTGCTGTGTTGTTATGTGTATGACTGTGCCATGTGATGTCCTGGCATGCATTCCACCTCTCCACCTAGCTTTCTAGGGATGAACTCATTGTGGATTAATCATGACTCTGACCATGAGAGAGCACATCCTGAAGATGAAGAAAAAATGTGCAAAAACCATGATGTGCACAAGACAATGTATAACTCAGTACATTTCATAATGCATGACCTCTTCTTCTTCTCAGGTTTTAGCTATAAGCCTAATAGATGCGTGCTGCCTGAGCACTACGTAATGCGCTGTCCAGAATCCATCACTCGCGCTGCCTCTCCTCCGCGCGCCTCCGCTCCTCCCACTCGGTCGCGCTCGCGCATCCGCTCCTCCGACCAGCGGCGCTTCTTACCGACGCGACGCGCGCGCGCGCTCTCTCCACACGTCTCGAGCTCGCGGGAGGTCAGAACGCACGTTCCGGACAAGAAGGAACAGTTCGGAAGAAAGAAGACCGCACTCCGGGAAAGGATTTAAAATAAAAAACAATAAAATACAAATAATAATAAAAATAACAACGATAGAGACACGCGTAAAGACAACAAGTGGCGTCGATAAATCTGGCGTCGCAGAAGCGGGGGTAAACCTGCTGCGCGCGCGCTGGGCTCCGGTTCAGGCATGGTGTGGTGCTGGCGGCTGGTGTGCGTCGCGGCGGCGCTCGCGCTGTGGAGGCCCGCGGAGTCGTGTCCCGGCACCTGCACGTGCACGGGCTTCAGAATTTACTGCGCCGACACCGAGCGCAGCATTGCGGCTTTCCCCGAGCTCAGCGAGCCCGAGATGGAGAACATCACCGACATGTGAGTGCGCAGCTTCTCTCTCCTCATCATGCAAACGCTCTTGAGCTTCTCACCATCACTGGTCAATTAATAATAATAATAATAATAACCGCACTCGGCGCGAGCGTGTTGTTCATCAATCACTTGTTCCTCTGTCATTAAGGACAAGCAGGAAAAAATTGCATGAAAGTCAGACAGTGCATTTCTGCAAGCTGGAAAAGAAATATGCAGAAGATATTTCTGTCATCTACAACAGTCTGTTATTCTGTTATGAGAGCTTAAAAGAGGAAAGAGTTTTAAGGGTTTTTTGTTGTTTGTTTGTTTGTTTGTTTGTTTGTTTTGGGGTAGAGGGGGTGTTGGCATGATGTCCTTAAACAGATGACAGAAATTCTTGATGTAATGCACAGCAGGAGCCCCTCTTACAGTATGTAGACCTCTGGTAAAAGCTGTATATAAACAGGTTAAATTCATCCATAATGAAAGCTTGAATGAGAGACAGTGTAGTATGAACACACACAAGACAACTTTTACAATGTTTGAAATTGTTACAGTTGGTTTTCTAGTGTATACAGTATATATACACACACTGAAGATTATGGTGCATTTCCCAGTGAAATGGAATTATTCAGCCTACCGTGTACACTGAAATATTCACCTTTTTTTGTTTGTTTTGGAAAATGTATATAGACATCGAGTAGTTTAAACTAATCATTACTTTGTTTATATTACTTATTACATAGCACCTATTACTATGTCTATATATCAAACTCTTACTTAACTAATTTAACACTAACAGTATCAAAATCAGCTTAAATGTTATTATTTTTATATAAAACTATTATTTTATTTAATATAAGCCTATTCATATACATGTTATTAGACAGGCGGTGTCTTTATATATAATGGAAATGAACACTTTTTAACAAAATCTAACTTCATGTTCAAAACATCATTTTGAGTCGTCTCTCACGCTCATCATAAACTCGTGTTAGCACATCTGCATAGCACATTGCACTTTGAATGAGTTCTTTTAAATGATCTTTGTGTTGTTGTTCATGGTACACCGTGGTGTATAACTGTTATATAAATGATGTGAACTACTTTCACTTTGTGAAAAGTGATCATTTGGCACTATGTATAGAGTCCTTTGAGACACCCTGAAGTTAATTCCATAATACACATTTTGATTGCATGATTATACTGTATACACTTAAATTCAGCTTTCATTTAAATTGCTAAAAGCAGGTTTGGGTTAAATCTGTGATTGACAAAAGTATGTTTGGTTGTGAAAAAGGGAACGTGATTTCAAAGGCTGTAAAAGAAGAAAGCCTATTTATTTTTTTTAAATGTAATACATTTGATTGTAGATTTGAATTAATTAATTTTGTTTGTTTTTACAAATGATGCAGTTAGAATCTATTTAGATCATCTTAATATCACTGCTGGTTCTTGGATCAAGGACAGTGAGTTTAAGGAGGATGCACTGTCGCCCCTAATGCTCTTCAGAAAAATAGCTTTTTAGAAAATTACCTGTTTGTTTAAGCAACATTTCATTCACTAAAACAGAATGATTGTAACAGTAAATTTAGCAGCAAAATGAAAGGAAACCATAGCAAAGGCGTGACGACCTTGTTTACCACGGATCCAAGAGAAGCCACAAAAAAGCATGAGGTTTAGTTGATGCATAATATACAATTGGCCTAGAATTGTGCAAACAAATCCTTAAATGTTTAATCGTGCTAGACAGTGAGCATTCTAATAAAGCTGGGCCTCCACATGATCATCAAAAAATAAGTTAACTAGGATTAAATAATGAAAGAGTATTTTATACATGCTAAAAATTCTGTAAAAGTTTTACGATAACATCTAATCACTGTGAATGCAATTTCAGTTTTTATTATTATATTTTTTTTAGCATTTTCCAGTAGTTCTCAGTATTTTTATGCATAAAATTCTAAGGATAATTATGGTTTATTTTTACAGCATATTTAATAGCCATGTAAGGTCAAAGTGCTGTGCAATCAAATGATGATAAAAGTAAAACCAATGTAATGCAATGTATGCAATAAAGAAATGCACGCAATATAAAAATAAAGGTATTAAAAAATTTACTTTATTTTTATTTTCAAAAGAATTTTCAAAACCACGCAGTTGCACAAGGATAAAATAAAGCAAGGAATGAAGATTTAAGTACTAAAGTAAGGAGATGTACATGTACAGCACAAGAGCTTCAGATGATGTTCATATTAAATATTTTGACAGGGAAAAGTGTGATCTCAGTTACTGGGTCTGTTTGATAGTTGGTGGTGCCAGAATGGCTGACTTGAGCATTTCTCAAACTGCTGATCCCCTGGGATTTTCACACACAATAGTCTCTAGAGTTTGTGCAGATCTGTGGGGGAAAAAAATGCCTTGTTTGATTGTCAGTGTCGTTGATGACAGATGTCAAAAGAGATTGGTTGGACTGGTTTAAGCTGACAAGAAGGCTATGACAATGAAAATAATCACTCTTTACAACTGCGAAGAGCAGAAAAGTATCTCAAAAATGCAGGTTACACGTCGAGGCAGCTGAACAGATGGAAACATGAATGTGAGATTAAAAGATAAAAATGAAAAAACTTAAATATGTTTTCACTTGTTAGTTTTTAAGCCCAGTTAATTAATACATACGTTAAACAATCCACAGTATGAGCTTAGGTTTATGTTTCTTATTGGCTACAGTATAGGAGTTTTTTTTAACAGTATCTAATAGATAGCTAATATTTTGATTGTTAAGATCATTCTAGTTGTTCCACTTTAGCCCTTAGAGACGTATTTATGCTATCAGACTTGAATTCCTAAAGCTGGAGCCTTTTACTATGTGTAAATGATTCATGGCTACAGGTTTCAATGTCAATGCAGTATTTTGTTAATTTATTTCTTTGTAAGATCTGTTCTTTTCTTCTTCTTTTTTTTTTTGTTGGTCTAATTGACAGATACATTGCTAACCAGAGCAGCTTCTCTTCCATCAATGATAAAGACCTGACCTTCTACCGCAACCTCAGAAACCTGTAAGTAGGCTTGAGATTACACTTCCATTTCAACTTCTTCATGTCTACATAGATTAACATAAAATTGATCATTTCCCTAACAGGACAGTGATCAACACAAGGCTTACATACGTGTCACGGCAAGCATTTCAGAGCAACGTCAAACTGCAGTACCTGTATGTGTGATATATTCTCTTCACTATGTTTCATTTTGCTTGGGAAAAAAGTATAACAAGAATTGATTAGAAAGTGTCCTGCTTTTTTGTAGTTGCAGTGATAATTGTAATTGTTTTGTGCAGGAACCTGAAGGATAACAATCTGTCATCACTCTCCTGGAAGACCGTACACCACCTGAACATATCTTACCTGTGAGTTATATCAACCATATGTATGTAGTGGTCTGGGAAAAACCTTCACATCGCTAGACTGTGACATTTTAATTCAATACTGTATATAGTTTAGAAAATTACTAGAATATATATTTCTCTGTAGCATGCATGTAAGAAGACGTGAAATCCACGCATTCTATTCCATTTAAAGAGAGCATTTTTAGTCTACTGTACTTGTTGGAAAACGACATTACAATTAAAAGTTGGCGAAAGGAAACGAGTTCTTACATGGATTATCAACATCAGCCACATCAGTCTCTGTCTCATCAAAGGTGATTCGTGGAGATTCGTTTCATCCAGCCAGTTTTGGTCTGTTGACTGAATATCTCGTGATTTAGGTTCTTTGCATTTTTTAAACTCTTCTCGTCTATAAGTGCTGTTCTCCTTTTTGATGAGGATGTGATGATGCAGAAGTGTAGCGGACATTCAGATTGCCGGTGTCTGCTTACAAATTTTATTGATTAGGCTTGTGTCCATTTTGCTCTGGCACGTACTGTAGCTGTCCACCAACGTGAAAAACAACAACAACAAAAAAAAAAACACTGTGTATGGAAATCACTCTCAGCTAGACATCTTTAGGCCTGTTTTTCTTACTGTGCTTGTTAAACTGGCTCAATATCTTTATAGGCAGAAAGCCAAGGGAAGGTTATAAAGTAGCTTAAATTGAAATATCTCTACATAATGTGAGTAAAAAGCATTTCTGTTTACCAGAAACTACAGATGTCAAAGTATTGCAACGGCAGAAAATCCCAGTTTTGGTCAATTTCGGTTCCAGACTTTAACCACAGTAATATCCGATGGGGTTTTCCCAGACCGCCACTCCCC
>JAOTQY010000033.1:3669634-3683273 GCA_026413445.1 Dolichallabes microphthalmus
GGGCACTGGCTGGAATCGAACCCAGGCCTTCCGCATGGCAGGCGAAACACCTTACCACTGAGCCACCAGTGCCCAGTATTATGCAAATCCGTTTAATCCGCATAATCCGCTTTTTAGTCATTTTTAAACATTCACATCTCCAGTGTGCCAAAAAACATCAGAACATAAACATTCCCTGTTTTTTGTTTGTATTTCTTTTTTTCATATTGGATGATAAATTATACCCCCCTCCCCCATTGTGACCTCATATAAGAAGATACGCTGCTCTACTGTTGTCTGGAAGGGTGTGCCTCAGCAGTAGCTCATTTCTATAGACACTGAAATGGTGCATTTGGAGGAGGAGTGAAAAAAAAGGTGTTAAAAGCATTATCTGAGGGGTATTTCAGCTGGAGCATTAAACACCCTCTTTGACGAGCTCTGAGACCTGTACTACCTTAACGTTAAAAGAGTAGTAAAATATGAGACGTTTTGAAAGTAATTATTGCTTTACTAGTAGAACTCAATATGTAACTGTGCTTGGTGGGTTTCCTCCATGTACTCCGGTTTCCTCCCACTATCCAAAGACATACAGATTAGGCTAATTCACGATTCCAAATTCCTTGTAAAGTTTGTGTGTGCGCTTGTGCCCTGAAACGGACCGGAACTCTGTCCAGCGTGTACCCCGCCCAATGCCCAGAGTCTACTGGGATAGGCCCCAGGTTTCCCATGACCCCGTACGGGCTATAGAGAATGAGTGAGCGTGAGAGCAATTAATCTATAGTGTGACTGACTTCTTCCCTTCCAAAGCTGCTTGTTAAATTGTTATGTAGTTGTTGTTTTAAGTGTTGCCGAACTTGAATATTTTAATGTCTCATGCTGTTAAAAAACAGGTTTGAGATTGAGCATTAGCGAGAAATATCGCTGCCGCAGATGCTGTACGGATATCATGACACCCATAGTGATAGACAGGAAATTATCCACTTTCTTATTCAGCTCGCATCGACCTGCAAACATGAGGAGTCGCTACTCTGTTTGAGGTTTCACCCAGTTTGTTAATGGATTACTCCTGGCCTCCATTTAAACACTTATTATGGATCTAACTTTCCAGCCGCTGCGTTATGAATGATTCTGCAGTTGCTTCCTGTGGCTTTTTTCTGTACGGAAGTCCTGGATTAGATATCGCAGATATCCTATGAGGCTCCTTTTCACACTGTGGTCTGCTTTACAATGTTTGCGCGTTCATGCCGTCGTCTATCACGCGGCAAAATGCAGCATGTAGCTCCTCTATGCTGACCTTGCTGCAACTGCGGATAAATGCTGGATCACAGAGGAAGTGAGAGAAGACGAGGGGTGAAACTCGAGCCCTCAGTTTAGGAAGTCTGGGTGTTCTGGTCTCTCTTCCAGAAGAGAAAAAAATACCAGAAACAAAGAGGAAGAGAGAGAGGAAAACGGAGCGAGAGCGTGTCCGAGTCAGCAACCTTGCGCTTATCAATGATTCAAAGAGCAGGTATCAGTTTTCTTTGGTCTTTTGGTCCGGAAATCAATGGAGCTTGTCAAGGTCAGAAGGATCGGTCCTCCACCGGCTCAGCACGCTAGCGTGCCACTTCTTTTTTTTTTCTTTCTTTCTTTCTTTCTATTTCCTCTTGTCTCGTACGAGTGTCTTATCACCACTCATAGGAAAAGCAGCATGAGGTCAGTTAGAGGACGATAAACATTTCATACATTTATCAACAGATTCGATTTCACAAGCAGGTTTCTCACACATCATCACTTTTAAGGAGATGTTTTTGGTGAAAGGAGTCCATGCATAGAAGGCTTCATATCGACTGAATGCAAAAACTCCACTAATGACTTGTGACTGCTAAAAACATATTGTTTTATTTAATACAAAACCTCGATGTAGAGTCCATGCATCTCATGACCCAAAATTTCTGAGGTCAATGGAAATAGTTGGTGTGTAACGCACTATTTCACGCTATTGTGCTGCGTGTGTTACCTTTGGCTGGAATGCTTTTGGAAATGATTTGCATCATAGCACCGGTAAATTTATGCAGATGTCTGCTGTATCTTGGCTATGATTATCAAGGTATTATTCTAGAAACAGAAAGAAAATGGTGTAAAGTTTACTTTAACTCTGTCTAGGGCGCTCATTGAAATACTTGGAAATGTCAAATAATTTAATTGTTGTCATTTTATGTTGCAAATCATTAAAAAACTACTTATTTTCTACAAATGTGTCTTTTCTTTAAGGTACTGGTACTGGCACTTGGAAGTGTGGTTCTTTCCTTGATAAGTATCTTTGCTGGAAAATGTAATAAGTAGCTATAAAACCAGGTAATATTTCATAAATGACTGGCAGACGCAGTTAAAAATGAGACTTAAGTGAATGTAGAGTATCCAGTTAATCATGTGCTTAAGTAAAAATTGCTACTTTTAAACGTAAAAGGATTTTTAAAAAGTAACATGTCAATGTTTTTTATTTATTTGGGGAAATAAATAGATTTCATGTAAAACTTTGTAAAGGTAACATAACTGATCCAAAAGTCTCTTAAGAAGTTTTTTTTTACTTTGGTCTAAAAATATTCAATCTCTGTATGTAGTCTGGACGTGTTCATAAATAACGCTACGTATTTTGCTAATCAATTAATCAGAAGTAGAATATCTTGTGAACAGTGTTGGGGGACGTTACTTTTTAAAGTAACTAATTACATTACAAAATTACTGTCTTTAAAAAGTAATCAGTTACATTACTTTCTGATAAAAGTAACTAGGTCGAGTACGTTTCCATTGCAGAAAATGAAAACTCCTTTCTGATTCCTCATGCATGTTGTTTTAGTCAAGACCTTTATAATTATTCTAACAAAGTTTGGCCCATAATCTGTTAACTCCTAATACCCCTATCTCAACTACGCGGGTTCACGAGGTAGCCGTAAGTACGGTTCATCATGATTCACCGCCAGTTTTGGTGCTGTGATTAGGTTTCCATTGTCCCGCGCATTGGTCCTCACATAGTCAAACCGCATAGGTGAGATAGGGGTATAACAGCAGGAATAACAGAGGGGCGCGGGTTATTGGGGGCGGGGCTTGTAGAACGGATTGCGAATGACTGCTATCTGGCTCACGGATTACATCAATTGTCTGAAATTTTTTTTTTTTAATGTACACTCACTTATTGAATTGATTTACTGAGGGACACTAAACAACACAGTGCAGGGTGCTGGTTTGATGAAGACACATGGATAGCTAGTGTGCTAATCAGGTACATTGAGTAGGAGATCATCATAGAATGTAGTTTTTTCTTCATGCATGATAGTGACAGGATACTAAACTGACACCATTCGATTGGTGAATGCAGTCATTGGCTAGAATTCTGCTACGATATTATCACGATACCGAGGTACTGATTTGATTAAAACTGTGATTCTTGACTGTGAGTATTGCGGTTGTGTGCAGCTCCAATGTTATATAATGTAGTAGAGATTTTACATAGAAAGGGGTGGAGTGGTTTTAAATAGTCACAGTGAGTTTTTAAAAAATCATGGCTTTGTAGTACCCTCACGTTATCGCGATTTTGTCTAATTCCACTGGCCTTGCTGGCCAAACTGTGCTGTGAGTAGAAATACTATTCTGGAATTCTGGACAAATCGGCAAGAACATTGTGTGACAAAACTGCTACTTATAAAAATGGACAATAGTAGCCTAATGCAAAGGCCTAATAAATTAACTATCATTAAGCAAACATATTTTTTTGTTGTTATGACTACAGCATACTCAAGTTGTCAGTAGATAAAAATGTCGTACAAATATTTTTGTGTGTGTGTGTAAATGAGCATGTGAGTATGTATGCTCCCTGCTATGGGTTGGCATCCTGTCCCCTAAGTCTCCAGGGATGGGCTCTAGGCCCCCCCGTGACCCTGTATGCAGGATAAAGCGGTATGGATGATGAGTGAGGAGTTTTATTAGTTAAATGGTGAATGGTCGTTATAAATGTCCTCTTTTGCTAGTAGCATTATCCTCATAACTACACTGCAAAGCTACCGCAACAAATCAAGACACCAAACATGCCTTTGTGCTTTAAGAGAAGAATGTACAGTACATGCATGTTCTAGTGTAATACTTCTTTTCTGATGTTCATATTAATGTGCTTTAATTATCCACCAGGCTAACCCTTTGTGGTTTAGTATTTGGATCATGGCACTGATTATTCTGAGCTCATACTAATTCCTCTAAAACCCAGGAAAAAAGTGTTCTTGCCACTTCCGCCTGTGGTCTGTGTGTTTAATGTGGTTTAATCACCAAATTCAGCCTGCAATGAGTCACAGCTCTGAAAACTGTTATCACTGACTTGCAACTTCCCTCAGCCTTTTAGAGCGCACTCCCGCCTCAAAGTGTGTGTGTGTGTGTGTGTGTGTGTATGTGTTTAGAGAGATGGTCCTGCCTGCCCACCACATGCACGTTGTCATAGAAACGAGCGTCATTGCTCACACCAGAAAAATGAATCATTCCCACAAAGTATGAATCACAAACTGCAGGGTGCACAGATGCACAGTTCGTAGAAAAGAAATCAATCTCATCGTGATTTTTAAAAGGTGAGCCTCTATTACCTCGAGGATCTAAATGATACAGATGACTGTTTTGGTCAAATTTGTTAGCACATAGAAGTATTGCTTTGAAAAGATTCGTTTTTAGAGTACATAGGAAAAAATGTATTCAGTGAGTGTTGAGAACGGACGGGTTGAAACTGCTAGGATATGCAAATACATTTTTTTTTTAATTAAAACCACATGTGTTCCAAGTTGGGGTGTAAGCCTATGACACTATTTATGTACTATTTTATATACTATATTAAAATGACTTGGATATTACTTTTTAATATGTTATGCACTACATCTACATTTATTATCTACCTTGTTTCAACCATATATTAGATGATATATTAAAAAAAAGTGGAAACACTGTTAAAAAACAACAACAGCAGGATGATGGAACAGTTCCTCAAACTCAGCTACATCAATTGAGTTCTAAAACCACTTTTAAAAATCCTACTCATGCAAATACAATTTTTTTATCTTTCTAGTAAATTCAGTTCAGTCCTTTTCTTCTAAAACTAATAATAATAATGATAATAATAATAATAATAATAATAATGATAATAGATGTTTAAAACAAAATCACTTATTGAATCACTGTTATTCCACAATGTTTTATCCTACATAACTTATAATAGGTAGATTTAGATTTAGAGCACTAAATTTAACAAATCTTCAAATGAATCAGCTTACCTGATTTATTCTGTTTACCAGCTCTGCAGTGAACCGGTTTAATCGACTGTTTTTATAAACAGTGTATCATTCACATTATCACTGATCACTGGCATTCACTACTCAGCAGGATTGTTCAGAACAGCACCACAGGGGATTCAGCCTGGGTAAAACTATAGGTGAATCAGATGGGTAAAACTGCAGGGGATTTAAACCCACAACCATATGATCCTATTCATTAACCCTGTCGCTGCCTAGATACAGACCTTGCATGTTTTTGGTATCCAAGCATTTCTTTATGTTTCTAAGGAAGGAAGCAGGTGTGAAAATGCCCGAGGCAGATGGAGACTTCTGAATATTTGCTAAGATCAGTATTGACATTAGAGCCTTTAGTGGATAGATGTTGTCATTTTAATATCACTCACCTATTTGTAGCACATTCTCACAGACCACTCAGTCTCTGTCTCTCGTCTATCAAGTTCACTTCAGACTCGGAGGGATACTGTTAGCCAGAGAGCACTTCTGAGACTCCACATAGGCCTATAAAACATTTTCCGGACCATAAGCACCTGTAAAAGCATTTCTGTCTGACTCCGGTCCAATACAGATTACAGCCCAGTATGCAGCGATACAGCTGCCTGTTAACCGTAGTCACTTTGTATGGTTACCATGGAGATTTAGCTTTTACTAGAGTATAGACAAAGAATTGCTAAAGTTGGTTTATTAACAGCCCTATAAGTACCATGTGTAGTGCGGTCACTGTATAACTCTGTCTGTCAGACAATGTATTCGAGAATTTTAAATAAATGTTAGCATTGCAGAGGTTTTGGTAACGCAGGACAGTTTAAAATATATGAGATGTGTTCAAGTGAAACTTGAACTTTTGTTTGTGCGGAGTAAGAACACAGATAAACTCCCTTTATCTCTCCATATAATACCCTGCAACACCAATGCACTTATCCAAGTGTTTCACGAAGGCTTGGATATGTACCATCGAAGTATGGTGCCTTTATCAGACATCCTGATTTATGTCTGAAACTCTGGCCTCCCAGGAACTCCTTTAATTGCCCAAACATATGGAAATGGCTTGGAGTGACGTTAGGACAGTACATGGCAATGTCGCATTTGGTACCTGATCAGATGATTTATTATTTATTTATTTTTTTACATTAAAGGAAAGATCCTTTTAAGGAATTCCTGGAAGGCCAGCGTTTCAGATGCATGGCAGCAGTTGTTAAAGACTGGGCTGTAGCAGCCGATTATATAGAGAAATAAAGCTAGTTTTTACTTTCATTACTGTGCTCTGTTATTCTGCAAAATCTTGAGTCCTGGTTTGACTATATTCCTTGTTATTTATTGTCTATGAATTAGCCAATCAGTAATCAGCATTTAATAAACTAGTAGAAACCGGTACTGTAGAATTGGTTGAGCATGAACTTGGTTCTCTTAACAATTGATCTCAAAATGCCATCATACATTAATCACTGTCCTAATCCATTAATATATTATTTCATAAAGAGCCATAAATAGAGCCTTAAAACAGCCCTAATTTTCTTTTACTTTCTTCTGTGACTTTCTGTAACGTTCTTTAGTGATTTTATTTTTTGTCCCAAAATATAGATCTTATTGCCATATTACACAACATATTTGTATACAAAGCAACCATATGAATGACACTGCATATATTTCATATAAACTTTTTTCCCCCTTAAAATATAGATTTTGAACATAAGAATTCAGTTTCTATATCTCGACTATAACAAATTCATTATGTCAGGATCATCAAACGTTTTAGCTCATCTCAGGACCCTGGTGTACGGGAGATTCTAAAAGTGTATGAAGTCCAGCATACACACTAAATGCTATAAGATTAAGACTAGCACACGTTTTATTTTGTTATATCTAAAATAAGGGACACGATTAAGATGACCAGTTTATAAACTGGTTTCAAACTTGTGCTTGGCTAGACATCATTTTCCACCAGCAAATGCAGGAACAACACCTTCAGGTCATGTTTATGTGTTCTGATTTCATCTTTGATCATCATTTCTCTTTCCACTTTCAACACTTCCTGATCTAATGTAGCCGCCTTACACTATTACTTTTATCAACTTAGAGGATTATTATCCTCTATTACCTTCTGTCTTTGCCTCAGCTTTTTGATACTCTCAAAGTTTGATGCATGCTACAGCCCAAAAGTTTTAACCGCCCCCACGACTTAAACGTCTGCATGTAGTACACGACTAAACTTTTCCTTAACTTTTTTCTCGTACTTTTTTTTTTGTTGTTGTTGTTTTTGTAGTTTTATAGTTTTATTAGTTTAAATGCAGTCATAATCTTATGTACTTGTTTTTCACATTCAGATCAATCAAATGCTCCTGAAGAAGATACAGGATTAAAATGTGGTCAGTCAACATGATTTAAGCTAAAAAGAAAATAATAATAATAAGAGGATCATTACATAATTTTTCCTCTTATGAGTGAGTGAGAATATCCTTTACTCACTAGTGCTACTTAATAGTCATTCTTAATAGTCATAGTTTACTGTGTAACATTAAGTAACACATTAACACTCAGAACAGCCTGATATTGTGGGGGTCAAATAAAGCAGAAATAAACTTTATGACATTTATGTTTGTTTTAATGATTATCATTTATCAGTTTATATGTATTATTTATATATTGTGTTGCATAATTTTAAAACATTTATGTTAAATCTGCCACAGTTCCTTGTGTTGTGTGTGTTTTTTTTTTTTAATATATTATTTTTATTCATTTTGTCTTGTGTTGCATCACTTTTTTTAGGTTTTGTTTTATTTCATAATGTCCCAGTGGAAGTGGTAAGCCGATAAGAGTGGGGCAAACTGGACCGAATTCAAAATGGACCATTCTGGGAAAGAACATACACTGAAACACAAATACCCCCTCCACCCCCCTACACACACCACGCTTATGGCCCATTGTTCATCTCAGCTGCTACTGACTGAACCAAGCTGTGCAGCCAATTAGCAACCAGCATAAAGCTAATCCGTCCTTCATTAAAGTTGGGTTTGTTTGCTTGAAGCCCCTCCTATGCATCATACCATCTACAACTGGCTGTAGCTGATATCCGACCGTGTCCCTTTGCCCAGTGTGGAAGCCAGAACTGGGGGTTTGTGGGTAATGGAATTTGTGTCAGTGGATAAATGGAGCCATGACGCTCTAATGCGCAAAGAGACTCGCAGAGGGAGCAAGAGATAGTGACATAGTTTTTAATGGAGACCCTCATAAATGAATCATAACACATGTGCCTTGCCTTTTTTATTCTTCCTGCTCACACACTAAACGATACACACACACGAACACAAGAACACACGATTAAGAAACATGGGAAGCTGGCATTTAAATAAACTGTAAATAGCCATTATGCTTTTTAATATAGTTGTTCTGTAAATAATACTGGTTTGTGCTGGTTGAGTTTCTTAGATTATTGTAACAGCTATATTTTAGGGGATGTCTATGGCAGAGAGTTGTGTCCATTAAACGGCATTCAACTCACAACCTAAACTAAGACCTTAAAAAGTTATATATATATATATACATACATACAGTATACATATACAATTAAGGGGTGTATTTTGACAGCAAATAAAGAAAGAAAGAACAAAAGAAAATGTTCAAGTACCTGTGTGAATATTCATGTTTATAACTTTTTCCGATTTTATAAATCTTTTGTAACTGCCATAAAAAAAATGCAGAGCCAAAATAATAATAATAATAATCATAATCATAATAATGATTATTAATCATAATAATAGAGGGAGTGGGATTTAAAAAACAGTCACACATGCTGTACATGTTTCTTTCAAAAGGCCACATCTACTAAATCTAAATACAAATTAACAGTTTCACAGCAAAATGAAATAACTCATCTTTTGTGAAAAAACAGTTATTTTCAGAAGAAGCAAGAATTACAGGTATTTCAAGTTGTAAAAAAAAAATCACATGTAAAAATAAAAATATTCTATGCATGTGTCTTTAAGTCATAAGGATTTTAAAAAGCACAAATGCACAAATTGGTTATGTAAGTGTGAATTTTGGATGAATTTTTAAAATTTCACCTGCAGTAGTAATTATAATTTTTTGTTACCTCTCTCCCAAATTATTATTATAATTTTTTTTTTATAAATACTACTTTTCTAAATTTTGAGGTGCATCATAGCTCCAAAATGCAGCAAAACCTGTGCCTGTGATCATTCAAAACTAATTCATTAAAATTATAAGAATAATAAAAAAAAGAATAAATTTATGTTTTAGATAACCATGTGTGCTTGCAGACAATAACTTGCAAAAAAAAAGTGTATTTTATCTTATTTTGCTATCAAACTGTTCAAATATGGATATGGAAATTTGGACCACAACAAATTCAGATTGTATTACACCCCATAAATAGGTAGGTATTTAGGTAGTAAGTATACAGTTATAAGTAGATCCATAGACTCAACACTAACAATAGTGTTACAAAATCTTAGGAACCAAACTGGCACAATTAGTCATTTCTCCAACATCAAGTGAATGTGAATTCCTTATTATAAAGGGTGGGGTAACATCACACTGGTTCTATAACAGTAAAGTATAATGTACACGGTGTATTGTACATACAGTGGCATTTTCCCTAGTACTACAACACAAGTAATGCACTCTGTCTTTTACATTTCTTACATCTAAATGCCTTTTACCTGAAGCTGTGCTCATATTATATTTTCTTAAAAATAATATGTTTGTAGTTAATTTAGGCAGAGGTTAATGACTTTGAGTGTAAAATATGGTGTTGTCATTAAATGTTACTTTGATGATACTTCTGTGTGTAGGGCCATGTATTAGACATTAGCACATAAATGGTGGCTCATACACTTCTTTGGCAACATTCACACATGCTTTATTGCTTAATTTGTGTTCTTGTTATCTCATATATTGTAATGTAAAATATTTGTATCATTTATGAAATATGAACTTTGAATCTATCTGAATACATTTTTATAGACTTTGACTTAAAAAGTCTATAAAAGGTCCTTTAAAACTTAAAAAATATATGTTGAGAGTTGGTGTTATCTTTGTTATTAATTTAATTTTAATTGGAGTGTTAAATTAGAACTCATTTGTACAATTCATTTACATCAAAAAGCAGTTGGTGAAAGAATGTATAGAAAACGTTTCCTTTTATTGGGTGATCTTGCACACTTTTTATCAGATCTCACAAACTCAAGACTTAAATAATGGGTTTTAGACTGACACGGGCACTGAGAATTAATAACTATAAATATTAATTTGGTATTTGCTAAACAGTGCTAAAAACACTACATCTTAACTTTGTGCTGTGTGATTGGCTGGAATTTTACATGCAGAGAAATTCTGACCAGACAAAACAACAGTCGACGAACCAGTCATAAAGCAGAGGACAGTATTTGCTGTAAAACCACGTGAAGTATACTTGCTAACAGGTTTACAATTATTCTTTTTATTTAATTACAAAGAAATTATCAAAAATTTCTAAAAAGCCAGTTCATGAATGTGATTATTTTTTCTCCTCCCATTTGCTTTTTTTTTTCTTGTTCCGTGTCCATTTGGGGGCTCAGTATGACTGAGGTCAGAAAGTGTTAGTCTTTTTACTAATCTAACAAGAATAAAAAAATAGGATAGAAGCAAATACGTTGATAATATTGTAATATTGCACTACTTATCTTTACATTTTTGCAAACTGTCATTCCACAATTATGATGCAATTTAGCCCTTATTACTGTTACAGTATATTTAAAGGTTTTACATCCTTTTTACATCTTGAATTTAAGAAAACTTTCTGTTTACCCCAATACAAGCAAAAACTCTGCCTTAGGCTTAGCAAACATATGAAATAGGGTAATTTTTAAGCATATGTAATGTGATGAGAACATTAAATATAAAAATCATTGAAATAAAATGTATTATTATAAGAATCCTCTTTCAATCTATAGTTACATGCTTTAAAAGTGACATGCTGAATCTGTTTATATATAAAGGAATGGGTAAATGCTGTAACACATGATGAAAATGTGCATGGACAAAAACTTGCTGTCAAAATGTCTTTTACGTACCTTTACTGTATACACATAGTTGTAACTGCAATATCAGAGGGAGGCATACTGGGATCACATTCATGGGCTCAGCCCCAATACGGCCTCTTATATCTCAGTAACTCACTTACTGTATGTTTTTGCAATATTATTATAGATGTCCTAGTGATGTAAAAATGGAAATAGTTTTGCTGGGCTGTAATGGAGGAGTTTTCTCACTACACAGTATTATGTTCAGTTTGAACTTACTTAGATAAAGTTCTAAAGATAAAGTTCTAAAGTAGATGAGTTAATAAAACTTAAATGTTTTATACAGATTTAATTTTAACAAAGGCTGCCAATTTTTTTTTCTTCAACTTTAACCAACTGAAATTAGGTTAGAAGTACATTTTCCAGAATGCTCATTCTCTCTGTCCCATGTTTCACTGTGGAGGTGGAAGAATTTCCTCTTTTCTCTTTTTCTCATTTTGCATCATGCCAAGACACACACACACACAGACTACTTCTAAATCCCCGGGTGTTTCAGTTCTTGGCTGTCTCATTCTGCTAAAGAACAAAAAGGTTGCCTTTTCAGTTTCCAGTGGACAGGAGCTTGTTGAAAAAAAAAAAACCCTCCAGCTCTCATTATTTGCCTTGTTTGTAGTTGGTTCAGCTTTGACTGAAAGTGTGTGTCTGTGTGCTAGTGCATGTGGGAGGTTGGGGATGATAAAGAAATGTAAACATGACAGTTTCATGTGTCTGGCTGCTTCTGGTCTCCCGGACAAACGTGCTGGGAGATGTGGAAGGTTTCTATGGTGTGGAAATATGGGAGAGCAACAATCTGAGGAATGTTTAGCCAGGCCGTGGCTGTGAAGCCATGAGATACTTCTGAATGAACTCTTGTTCTAGCGCTGTTGCTGTCCCATTCCTAACATTTCACATCGGCACTCTTTTAATTTCTGCTTCTTCACCTATAGCATTGTAACGTCAACTAGATCCCAAACAACGTGTATTGAAATTCTAAAGGAGTGCTTTAACCATTCCTTTCCTATACTTTAGCATTGCTATAAAAAAAATCGCACTTTAATCAATTATTCTCAGTGGTGTTTTCTTCCACTTTTAACCCATAACCACATAAACGCTAATTTAATTTAGTTTCATGCCATTTTTGTTCTCTTCGTTTTTCTCTTTCACTGAAACCCGACCTGTAAGCAAAGGCATATATCCTCTCTCACTCTCACTCCTCTTCTATACCGCTTTATACTGTATTCAGGGTCGCGGGGGGCCTGGAGCCTATCCCAGGAGACTTAGTCCACGAGGCGGGATGTACATGTACCCTGGACAGGGTGCCAATCCATCGCAGGGCACACACACATACACACACTCACATGCCCATTCACACACTACGGGCAACTTGGGAACGGAAAATAACCTAACCTACATGTCTTTGGACTGGGGGAGGAAACCGGAGTACCCGGAGGAAACCCACCAAGCACGAAGAAAACATGCAAACTCCACGCACACTGAGGCGAGAATCGAGCCTGGCCGGGAATCGAACCCGGACCCTGGAGGTGCAAGGCGATATATATCCTGTGTTTTTTTTTAGTGCATTCTCTGGGATCGACTATGTGTTAATGGGTTTGTTTTGGATTTGCTTCAGCTTTTCGGTCTTTGCCTTCTGAACTTTTCTGAACTTTTCCTTCTCAACTCTGTCCTGAGTGCATTTTGTGCTGTGCAGTTATAACGCTCAACAGTACACTAACTGAGTGATGGGCTTGGGATCCAGAGTGGCCCTGAGGCAATGACGGAAAATTCTGGAAGAGAACTCTTACTGGCTTGGCTTCAGAAATGTTTGTGAATGGATTTGAGCATAACACTGCGATTCTTTCGCTCTGAAGGGCTTCTGCAGTCACTATGTGCCAAAGCATTTGAGCAACTAGCAAGGCTACACCAATTACTTTTTCTGTCTTTTTGGCGATTAAAAAGGCTAAGAATAAACATATTTCTCTGTACCAAAAAAAAGTACTAGGAAATGTTATACTTATGCAGTACAGATGCAGTGGAAATAAATCATTTGCTTAAGATCATGAGTGTCCATGCTACTAAACTCTGTTAAATACGCTACTTCTCTTGCTAACTTCCTTAGTTCCACTAAATATAGCAAGTAAGATACATTGTGTATGTTGTACAGATTAGAAAATATATAAAAATTCTTTAAGCCAATATTGCTCTAAAATGTTTGAAATATAAATATTGTAGCGTTTTTCGACGCTAGCAGGGATCTTGGAGGACGAGTTGGTTTCGGGTCTCCCCAATGCAAATGGCTGGGGA
>JAOTQY010000033.1:3918122-3929711 GCA_026413445.1 Dolichallabes microphthalmus
ATTTCCCCATACTGTTGCCTCATGGGACTGACTGGCAAGCTGCATTAATGAAGCACAACTAAGAGAATCATTAATAACGTACCGTACTTGGTCAGTAACAATGGTTGGGTAGGTGGTACATGCCAAAGTAACATCTACATGAATGGTAGGAACCCAAGGTTTCTCAGCAAAACATTGCCCGAAGCATCACATTGTCTCCGCCAGCTTGTCTTTTTCCCCATAGTGCATCCTGGTGTTATATCACACAAGCACAGGCTGTCCACATGATGTAAAAAAAAAAATCTTCAATGGTCTAGTTCTAATGCCCACATTCCCATTGTAGGTGCTTTCCATTGTGGAAAGGAGTCAGCAAAGATTATTTTGATAGCTACACAGCCCCCATACGCAACGAACTGCGATATACGCTGTGTGTTCTGACACCTTTCTATTAGGACCAGCATTCACAGAATTTTCAGCAATTTCATCTACATTAGCTCTTCTGTAGGATCAGACCAGACAGGCTGGCCTTCGCTCCACACACAAAACTTTATACATCTTGCATGTCTATGATAGTGTCAGTGGTTCACCAGTTATCTGTTTCTGGACTACTTTTGGGTAGGTACTAATAATAATATTATTATTATTATTATTATTATTATTATTTACTACGCAGTGGAATACCCGGAATACACCAATAACCTGCCTGTTTTGGAGAGACTCAGATCTCAGATCCTTACGTTTGCCCAGTTTTCCTGTTTCCAACACATCAACTCCAAGAACTGACTGCTCACATTTTGTCGAATATATCCCACCCCTTGACCCATGCCACTGCATTGTTATTCATGTCATCTATCAATGGTATTAATGTTATAGATGATTGGTATCTACAGTACACTTAGGTTGGTTTACTATATAAACTTAAATATTGTTCTTTTAAATCATTTTCTAAAGAAATAGGCAAGTAGAAAGAAATAAACTCATGTATCGAGATATTGGCATAAACTCAGACTATAGTTTCAGTCTTGCCAAGCCATTTGAGTCAAAGAACTAGATAACTTTCAAAGAAAGGACTTGTACTGCCACCCACTGGCTGAGGACTTGGAAATGGCTGGAACAAACAACTTTCAGGTCATGTGGCTTGGTTAAATGGAAAAGCAGGTAGTTTCTTTGATTAGTCATACTGTAGGTTAAGCTTTGAATGCAACTTAGAGTAAAGCACCAGGAATTTGACAGGATATGAATCTGAAGCTAGGTGAGGCCAATAATTACTATATACTGTAGTAATTAATAATGTATCTGTAACACACTGTAACACAGTGACACTGTGTTTCTCTTAGTGGAATTAAAAATATATTTTAAGACATTTGTACTGGCATTTGAAAATAATTTTTTTTAAAAATACACATGCCGCTAAAAGTATTTTTTTTCTAATTTCTTGATTTAATTATCTATTATAATATTCATGATCTATGTGCGTTTAGTAGCCACAGAAAGCATCTGAGACAGGATAAGAATGTGAACCATACTGTAAGTGAGGATGAGACAAGTGAACGTGACAGGGAAATCAGTATGCATGTTGTGTATTACAATTACCGTGATAAAAAAAAGGGTACTTTATATAGTACTCATTATTATGGTCTGTTTATACCATTTTCACATTAATATTCCTAACAGAAAGCTTCTTCATAAGAAAAAGGCTGAGAATATTCATGTTTTATTTCACTGTTATATATTATTGTCCCCTAATCCTGTACAGCATAAGTTTGTTGATCATTGAAAATAGATTTACTCACACCAAATGAATACAGTAGCCTGGATTAGGCCTGAGGGCTAGATAGCAAGCTAAGTTTGACGCTCACGTTTGCCATTTAGTTAAGACATCTGCTGTGAATGCTTTTATTTTAGCAGCTACAGAATCTTACTTAAAATCCATTCCGTAGTTTCCAAAGCCTAATACATGTTCGAGGGTTTCTTCTTTCACCACACATAGTTTTGCTTTCTTGTAAACAGCCCTAGGTTGATCCTGAGGCTCAGCTAAGCTACTAAAATGCAATCTCAAGCTAACAGATAATCTTTTGCTACGTTCCTTATTAACTGCCTATTTGTATAAAAAAATTTCAGAAATAAAAGTTTTTTTTTTAATTGCATTACTGTTGTGTTGTTTTGAATAAAACCAACTTGTCTATGATATATAGCATTAGCAGCAATAATTAAAAACTGTTTTTCCCCCCAGTAACTTTTGACCAGTCCAGCCTATATTTAGCAGCTAGTAGTTGATCAGAATGTTCTGGATTTTTCAGTAAGGCCGGCAAAGGAAATGTTTTCTTGATTACACTTTTATTTTTGTAGTAGGGTTAATGGGGCATTTATACAGTTTACAACTACAGAGTCTCACATTGATATGCTTTTATTTAATGTGGTGTATTAGCAAATGGCTACAATATACGCTACACTCAATGTTGTTGGTTTGTCAAATGCAGCCTCTTCACGCCATGCTATTTTATCTTTAACACAGCCAGGTTATTTGTATCTTCTCCTGCCTCCTTAGTTTAGCTGCTTTGCCCATCTCTTTTAATATATTTCCAGGCTTTTAGTCTTTTTTTTCCTTCCCTTTTCTCCCTGTCTCTCCACAGGTAACGGCTGTTAAACAGCGGATCTCGGCTCCTCCGACCTGTCATCATTATACACATTAATGTGGAATCGCCTTAAGGTCCAAACTCGTGCGTGATAACTCATGTCCCGAGCAAATTCCCAGGCAAACACAGTCAATGCAAAAACACATTTCCTGCTGTCGACAGCTTCGCTGGCGAGAATCAATCAACCGTTCATCCATTTACACTCTTTGCATACCCTTATGTCAAAGAAAAAAAAGAAAAAAGAAAAAAAACAAAACGCTCCGAGACTCCTCGGCTCTTCTGAGGCGATTGCTCCGTCGTTCTGAAGAATCCATCAAGCCGCGTTTGATTGATAAGTCTGTCTGCGCTCACAGCGGTACGGCTACAGCAAATGGGGTGGCAAAGCGCGAGCTGACATAATGCAAGTCTGCGCAAGTTTTAGGAGACAGACTGGGAACGATCATGGGGGGTAAAAGTTTGATGGTACGACATGCTACCAAATAACACGCAGAGTCGAGGCCACGCAAGCTGGCCCCATGTGCCATTTTTTCGACAAAGATGCAGACCTATGGTAAAGTCGTTTCATAGATAATGCTTTTTTCGGCACCTGACGTTAATCCCTGATTGCATTCTTTCGGGATATCGCGAAAAGCGAGTACCTGGTTGCGACTTTAAAGTATAAAATCTTTCGAAATCCGATTAAAGATGGACCCAGTAGGCAGCAGCCATTATCACCATAAAACTTTACCAAAATGATCTTAGCAGCTTACAGGCTTTTATTCGGAGTTTGAACACTTGATTTTGATTTTTATCAGCAAGACACGTCTTAACGACCAAGTTCTCTAAAAACGAGGCCATTTTTAGGGCAGTGTAATGGATCTCGCATTAGGGGCCAGCTGCACACAGAGTAACACCCTCCTACTCCCCGTGTGGAGAGTCACCCCCCCTGTGTAAAACACATTATTCTTTGGGGGGTATTCGTCTTTGGGGGGTGCAAACGCACACACAACCCGTTCAGCCTGTGGGACATGAGGGAAGGAGGTAAAGCTAGACAGGGATGAGGGCCCCCCTCTTCAATCTGAGTCCCTAGGAGGGCCGGCCCAGCACCTGCTAACTCAGGGCAGTGCTCATCAGAAAAGCATTTAGCACACTCGCTAACTCCAGGCCATAATTAGGGTGGGTAATTATTTACAGGCGGCGCTGGGCAGAGCTGGCCTAGCATAAACAAACAGGCGGCTCGGAGTCACACGACAAACATCGTTAGCTCTCCGCTCGTTTTCGCCCAAATGGCAAAAACACTAGCAGCATGTACTCTCGCTCCCTGAGAGAAGAAAAAAAAAAACTTCTGGTCTAAAAAAGCTGTCGATCGCTTCCCAAACACATTTTAGAGAAGCACAACTATTGTAACATCTGCAGTCATACGCACACACACATACTCATGAATATGATAACGTGTGAAATGACAGATTTATTTGTGTGTGGCTCCAGGCTTTTATCTCTGGCACAGTTCATCAACTCCTCAGCACGAGGACTGCTAACCAACGTAGCGTCTGCACATGCTAATTACTGGACCATGGTTAGCTACAAACCGCACACATCTCTCCCAAACTATGATATCTATCATTTCCTTTCGGGTTCTCTTAGTACATTTATCTTTCGCATCATAAATATAGTGCCAAGTTGCACTTAAATGCTTATAGTGATTTTATTTCGTTGTTGTTGCTGCTGCTGCTGTTGGCGGTCGCGTGTCAAGCTAACATGTACAGTATAGCGTATATGTTAAGGTAAATACAGTTTCTGACACAGTGTTAGCTTGAAAAAGGTCAGGCTATCCCTAAGGGGAAATTAAATTCACTTTTATGATTTTGGTAGCTTTTCTATGTTTCCACTCTGCTAACATTTGCCTCTGTAGGTTCTGGCTAAATGATATTTTATTGGTCTAAAAATAACCTGTTTTCTTCCCCTGACAGAAAATATCACTGTGTGCAGAGCGAATACAAACAGTGCGCGTTGTGCTAACACTGAAGCAGAGCTTCCGACGACACGCTAGTCGTTGTCAGAAATGACTGGCATGTCAGGCCATGATTAATCTGAACAATCTTCTGTATGGATGTTTCAGTTCTTGGTAGAGAATGGGAGGCTAATTCAAACAGAATGTGTAACGCTGTTTACTAAGCAGTGTCTCTTGTGTGTATTTAATTGCGCCAGCAGCGAAAAAGATGGAGAAAGTGAAGGCAGGAGAAAGAATGGAAGAGCTCCAGATGGCTCTGAAGCTCTGCTGAGAACTCGGTGGATTTTTTATTTATTTTTTATTTTTTTACCCTGAAGTTTTAATTAGCCTCGAGAACATTTAAGGGGAAAGTCCTCTTTAAACTTTCAGCGTTAAAGATGGGTAGACGGTATTTACTTTTGGTAAACGTTAAAACCTGCAGTACTTACACTAGAGGAACGGTTAGCTAAGAAAGAGATGCTGTCATTAAAAGAAATTAAATACAATTTGACCTGAATTTATCATTGTTGCTTGATTTTTATAAATCTGGTGGAATTTGTGAATACTGTTCAGGATATAGAATAAAACAGCGACATTGTAGTTTTAATGAAATTTATGTCCCATTTGCTCACCCATTTAGCCTTAATAACCTCCGAGTAACCATAAGTTTAATAGCCTTCTGCACTACTCACCGATAACCCCTTTGGCAAAACTAGGCAAAATATCCCAAAAGCCATATGGCATTCGGTAAAATAAATAAATAAATAAACAACAATCTTTGAGAGCGTGTTTAACGTGACACTCTGCCATATTACACTCATCAGCACATTTGAGAAAATCTTAAATGTGTATGTATGTGAGTCCGGATTTGCATTCCTCATTCCCGTAAGTACATATGTAGGAAAGGTCTATTAGTTTCACTGTAGTTACTGAATTATTCATAGTAGTTAATATGCTGTAAGATGAATAACTGAATAATAAACTGGGAGTTTTAAGTTAATAGTGGAACAAATATAAACAATTTATAATACTGAGAGAGGGAGGGAAAAAAATAACAAATTGGATCCAGATCATTTCTTTCCTGCCTCATTTTTTCACAAAATAGACTACTACATAATTGCAAGTCTGGTAGAAATGCAGCAATACAGAAAAACAACTCAATGAGCAATTTATTAAGCGAGTTATATCCCTATAAAGTGATGTGTTGAACCCCAGCACAAAGACCACGAGGCATCACATCTTTGTACTTTTTCCACGTCGATCCTTTTCATCGGCGTCCACGCACACGCGCACATGCTCAGGCCATCACATGCTAATTGAAACAAGTTTATTTTGTCCTCTACAAAGCGTTTAAGGCCCTTGTCTTAAATGCCGTGGCTGTGGCTTTGTTCTCTTCTCAAACACAATTAGAAGATAATATATAAATATATACATACTGCAAATGACATGCATATAACAGCTTCATTTGAAGCCTGCGCAGGTCATTAGTAACCCAACAGGGCGCTGCAGAGCCGCCGGTCCCTCTCTGCCTGCCCGACCAGTGGAGATTTATTTGATATTAACTCCCTAATGGCTTAACTCCTTTTCTGGTAAAATATGCACCAAAGTCCGTGGCTAACACTGCCATTCAGCTGAATGCTTATTTATTCACTAAACGAGGATCTAATGTTCAATGTTCCTTGGACACCAAGGTAGTGCTGGGGGAGGTCGGATTTCCCCCTACAGCTATATACATCATTTATTTTACACATAGCCTCGGTATCGCACACTGGGCAGCAAGGGCAACGAAAACGACTTTTATGAAAATCCGAGGCAGTGAGTCGGCGAGCGCATTAGGAGTTTTGGCGCAGGGTGAGCTGTGAGCCGGAGCTATCCGAGAGGCCATTGAGGAGATAGTCTCGGCGGCTCCGACTCTTGACGCCTCATAGCCAGGGAGAGACAGTTTCGTAACGCAGGGGGGTTGAAGATTTTGAACTCTTAGCCCAAGTGCTATGCCATTATTTTTTTCTGTTGTTTTCATCAGCATGTGCTTGATATTCTTGCGGAAAGAAAACTTGGAAAACCATTGGTGAGCATTAAAGCAAACATAACCTATTAATCATGCATTCTGAACCTTCATTTAGCTACTGTTGGGTGAAGCTGGTAGCAGTGAAGACATTAAGATACGGGTAAAATTCGAGGATGTATAAATCTGTGTCATCTCTGTAAGACACCACTTGGCAAACAGAGATTTGCCATTTCTTCTGCCCTTAAACTGTTTGGTCACAAAGCTTGGCACCACATTCAGGACTGAACATTTATTATTTAAAAACATTTTTTTTAGAGAGAATATATGCAGAAGGCACAAAACATGTCATCTTGATTCCATAAGGAAAATCACCGCTCAGTACTTTTATTTTTGGCAGTGACAATATTTCCAACACACACAACTGCATAATTTAAGCTTAAAAGGGAAACGACAAATAAATATAGCAAAATCAATATAAGCTTCTATATCTGAATTTATTGTTCTTTTGTCTTACAGTTCACATTTTTTCCCATTTACCCCCAAATGTTGATAACTCCAAAGAGTTTTTGGTGTCAGTGATGGTGTTACATCCAAGCTATCAATTTTTCTAACTAATAACATAAGAAATATTCTTCTTCAAAAATCTGTACGCCTAAACCAGATCTACTTTGTAAGTCATATGGGAAAAGGACAGAGCATGAATTATACTGTTGTACTTAATGATACAATACAATACAATTGGTGATTTTTAGAACCTTCAATCTTTCAGTTTCGGTTAAGCTGTGACCATTGAGAGCTGACACATCTGGAACCAGATGTGGTCTTCAGTTTTTGTAGCCCATTTGCCTCTGAGTTTTACATTTACTGTAGTGTGTTTTGAGATGCTTTTCCGCTCGCCATGGTTGTAAAGAATCAATCTAAGAAAAAGTTGCTGAGATCACATGGGTGATGCCTTATGTCCAGTTAGATAACTGCATAAAGGAACAGGTGTACGTGTGTTCCTAATAAAGTGACCAGTGAGTCTAATTACAAGGGACAGATATGTTGCTCAATTCCGGCTTGTCACGATAGGTCTGGTGATAACACACAGACCCTAAATGTTCATGGTGTACTTGCCGGACATGTTCGGAGGCACTCAGCAGGGCCTCCATAGGGATAATATGATGATGTTAGGGATGGAGTAAGTGAAAAGACAGAGATGCGGTATGTAAGATGTAAGTGTTGAGAACGAGTTGTAGTAGATAAGGGCTACTGGTGCCCCTTAGGGGCGATTGGGGGGGTGGTAATGGGGAGAGACAGACTGGAACTCAGCCAACTGCACGATTCACTAAGCTCTCACCAGGGGAGGGAAAAGAAGAGAGAGGCCGTGTGTGTGTGTGTGAGGGAGAGAGAAAGAAAGTGTGTGTATGTGTGTGTGTCTCAGTGGGCATGTGTTTATATCATTCAGAGGACCAAATGTTATTGTAAGGTTAGGAACACATGACATTTCTGTACCTTGTGAGGACATTTGGCAGTTCCCCATGAGGAAAATTGCTTAGACTTCCCAAAACTGATTTTAACAAAAAACCAAAAAAACTTCAAACGGTTAAGGTTAGTGTTAAATAGCACTAATTATCTATATTAATAATAATGTCAAAGGACAGTCCTCATAAAGGTAGTGAGATAGGGTATGTGGGTAAATTCCAAACAGAGTTTGTGTAGAGTTTCTATATTAAATAATATTCTTATTAAAGAATTATATTCTCCGAAAAATATACAAATGCTTTTTTCGATATAAATATGATTTTGTGTGTTTTTCCATTCACCTGCTTCGAAAATCTGTACTGTATATGTCAACAGTCTCCTTTTCTTTCTGAGTGTGTGTAGTTCTGTGTGTGGTTGTGTGAGAGTGGTTCAGTGCTGACAGGTAGAGATGAATGAATGTGTTTGTCTGCTTTAAACACATAGACCAGGGGGCACACAAGGGATGGACTCGGCTGTGAAAAACCTACAGCTGTCCACTAACATCGTATTCCCTGCTGCAGGAACCGAATTGATCACAAGAACTCAAAGAATGATGATTTTATAGCTACTTGTGTGTTTCTCAAAATAGGGATCATATGGAAGCTTGTTTTTTTTGCCGTCGCAATTGTGTGAGTGATATTAACCTGCAATTGTGAGAAAAAAAGTAAACTGACAAAAAAATTTTTTTTATCATGTTTTAGTTTCAAATTTATGAGTTAACATCATTTAAATGTGACGTATCTCAAAAGTCGAAAATGATTTTCATGCAATTTTGCATTTATAAGCTTACTGTTGTGAGTTAATATCACTAAACTGTAAGTTTTTTTATGTTGTTAAAAATTTGAGTTTTGCACAATTTCACAAAACTTACTTTTTTCCCCATAATTGTGAGTTAATGTTGTTTAACTGTTATGTTTTTTTAGCCTTATCTACACAACTTTGAATTCTTATTTTACAATTAATTAACATTTAATATCACTTCAGTGTGACTTTTACATTTTATAAAAGCAAGCTATTTTCATATAGCTTGGACTTTCCCCTCAGAATTTCAAATGAATCCAACTTAAATTTTTACCTTGTTATTGCAAAAAAATGTTTTTATACAACTTAGATTAAAAAAATTTTAAAAAGAAGAAGATTGTGAATTTTATTATCTTGTACGAAATGGGAATTTCGCACCAATTTTTCAAAATTGAGTTAATATCACTAAATTGTAACTTTTTTATCTTGTTAAATATTTCGGTTTCATACAATTTCACAGGAATTTACTTTTCTTTAGGTTTTTAAACACAACTTTGAATATTTATCTCACAATTCAACAGTAAATATGACGTAAGTATGACTTTTATAAATTCAAGCTATTTTCATGCAGCTTGGACTTTTTTCCTCAGATGTGCAAGTTAATGTAACTAAACTTTTCTTTTACCTTGTAATCGCTAAATTATTTCTCCACAACTTTTTAAACTTCGTGAATGTTTTTTTGTCTTGTAAAAAATGGGAATTTCACAAAATTTTCAAACTTGTGAGTAAATGTCATTCAGTAGTGATATAACCTGAAATTTTTGTTTTTTTTCATCCAGTGGGAGCGGAATAGCATGCATGCGGTGTTGATGTGGCTAGGTTAGGAGAAGAGTATCGAAGCACAAAAGTCAAACCAACTTACAACTGCAAGTTAGAAAGCAGAAAGCAGAAAATCAAATGCAGATTTATCTAGCAATTTTGAGAAGATCTCTCAGCTCAAGTGGCACCGATCTGTATCATATTTATTTTCTTAGTTTATAATCCATAATCTATAGGATGGTAACAATGTAGCCTAAATGATCTGTGTGAAAATTTTGATGATGCTAAAATTAATTTATCTTCAATATGGGCTTTCAAATGAAGATTCATGGAAGATTCATGGCCTTTTGACACGTTAAGCCATGTCCTTATGGAGGGGTAAAGTGTGTTAATTGTGTCACCGTGTTAATCGATATCGATAAATCATAAAGTCGCTTTGAACTCAGTTTCCCAACAGGACCACTCTAATTGATTTAAATGCCTCGTGATCGCTTACCGAGGGGTCTGAGCCATTATTATTGTCTCTCTGATTGCGGGTTTCTTTACGTCCTATTCCAAAAAATGAGAGCTGCAGTCTTTTGCCCAGAGCTGCAAAAATAATTATTAGCATCTTTGGAACAAACAGACGAACACCCCCCTCACACACAAACACGCCCGCGCGCACGCACTTCGCCTCGCGGCCCCAGAACAGACCCCCCTCCTCGCGCGCTCATCTCCCACTTTCCTTTTTTGCCACGTTCAGCCCTTTAATTTATGCAAAATTAATTGATATATCTTTTATAATTGATGTGCTGTAAAATTAACGAGTAATTTATGTAATTAGTCCATTAAGGATAATTCCAAGCATATGCTCGATATGCCCAGAAGGTGCGCTTTACAAGTAGTTATTTGTCCAGGAGTTGAATGGGGGAAAAAAACCTCGTCTAATTAATTTCTTTATGCGTATCAGCAGCGTGGCGTCTACTTAACACGGCGCTTTGTGGGGAAGAATGTTTAATATTGATCTAAAAAAAAAAAAAAAAAAACCCACCACAACAACAACATCACAGAGGCACGCGCCCGCATCATCCTCGCCGGGCCTCACCGTGACACGCGTGGCAGCGATGTGCCGCCTCAAAAGCATGTTGTACACACTCCTCGTCTGTCAAGGGACAACTCTACTGAGGTAGCAGGATGGCTGTTTTTGTTTAATTTTTAAATAATTAATGCAGTTAGATCATAAGGTTTCTTGCGGCAACAAAAAAAAAGATCACGTTCAGTGAGAAATAATTACTTTGAGCCCTCGGTATTAAGTGTGACACTCCCACAACATAATAAAGGAGTTGTTTGGGGAAACATCACTTTCACACGAATTCCCCACTCACCTCTACGCCATATGTCTGGTCTCTGAGTTCTGCTGCTTGGTTTTGCACTGGTAGCCAACAATTAATGGAACCCCAGATTAGAATCAGGAAAACTACACTTAACCCCATATGTTTGGTAACTTAGACTAACAAATTTGTATTTAAATTTAAATACCTTTTTTTTAAATTGAATTAACCAGTTGGCTTCAAAATGGCCTTCACTGCTATATGCATTATACTTTTTTAAATGCAAAAAAATTATAAAGTGCAAGGTCTGAAATATACCTTACATATCAATTGTCACAGCTCCAGACTCACCAGGTCAATCCTAAGCTCAATTGTAACCTGGTTTCCACTTTTCATGATTTACATTTACAGCATTTGGCAGATGCCCTTATTTAGAGTGACTTACATTTGATCTCCTTATACAACTGAACAGTTGAGGATTAAGGTTAAGGGCCTTAACTCAAGGTCCCAATCGCAGGTCTGGACTGGGACCAAAAAACAGCCCGGGCATTTATGGCCATAAAGGCCCACCATGACGACGAAGGTGGTGGTGGGGGGGGGGGAGGGATAGGGCGTGTGTCCAGA
>JAOTQY010000033.1:3936891-3947885 GCA_026413445.1 Dolichallabes microphthalmus
ATATAAAACCACATACTTGGACCATAATTACCTTAAAGATTTAAAGGTATCCATTGTTTTCTGAAAGTGCATTCAGTCTTCTTTTCAAGAACTTGGAAAATGTTGACCTAACAAGGTTTTGGGATGAGAAATGCAATAGGATGCAAATATTAGAGATAAGATTTGCAAGTAAATAAATGCAATAAAACATGTTGATTCAGGCAACGTAATTAAACATGCATCATGTCTTGAGGAATAATATGTGATATTTTAGATGTGCATCTCCTAATAATAATAATAATAATAATAAAAACATTAAAACTTTGTAATCAACACAAACCTCAGGGTTATGTGGATAGGTGCCAAAAGTGTTTAGTTTTTGTTATTCATGTATGGGGAATATGTTGACAATAGGCGTTGATCGTGTCAGGACACTTGTTCACAGATGACCCTTTAAGCTGCTGAAGGATTAAAACACTTTCAGGACCATAATGAGAGAGATCTGCTGGAATTAACTGACATCACTGAATATTCATCACATAATCTAATCGGTGCGCTTTTAATTATAGCCTCTCGTCGGACCTCTCTCTCTCAGGAAGGTAAATCACGGAAGGCCTAATTAATGTAATGTATTTCCCGACCCGCGGGGACGCGCCGCTCGTGTCCGAGGATCTCCGGCTCTTTTAGGCTGTTTGGCGCAGGGGCTCTGAAGACTGATCTTATTAATAGGCTCGGACAAATGGACAATATAGCAGACTAGACCAGGACTGATTGGTCTTTAGACTTAAATAATTCAGATTTTTTGCGTTAATGCGCATGGGAACATGGAGAAGCCTGGACACGGATACTTACCAATATGTGCAGTATTTCTTTTGATTTGTTACATATACAGGCTTTTAAATAATCATAAAAAGCTTGTATTTCCGAAAATTTTGGCTCACCTCTAAAATCAAGATCTTTCTGTTACATCAAATAGCAAAACTAATGATTTTCCTCAATCTGTTAATTTTGCCAATTAGACGATTAGAATTAGAGGGTTAAGGATTCTTCTCAAATTATGCATCATGAAGAAGTAAACTACTGTTACTACAAGAAAAAAAAATCATTTACTACTCCATTTAAGTTGGCCTCTGTAGCCAGAGTTTAACGACTGACTGAGAACATAGGCACCTCCATTATCTCCCTGACATAATTGAGGTTAAATGCTGGATTTATTCATTTTAACTGCTAATTTTATTGGACATATTATTTTAGTGATTGCTTTTGAATTAAATGTCACAGTTTTTTTCAAATAAGGATTTTATTTGGCCAGTTTAGCAATTGCTGTCAGACTTACTGGATTTTGTTGCTACAGAAAACACTTGATAAAGATCTATAAACGATTTTTAAAATTCTTTAATTTATTTTTGAAAGGGGAATTAAAACCATAATGGAGACGGGAACATAGTTTGAAACTCATTCTTATTTTACTATATAACCCACAAAATGAATACACAATTATGTTCATATTTCTATATAAAAAGAAAAAAATCCAAGTCATTACATTTATTCTTATTCTTATACCCCGACAGTCTTATGCTATGTATATATTTCAAGCAATATTATTATATGTTTTGTGTGTGTGTGTTTTTTTTTTAATGTTTAGTTATATTGTTCACGCCATGATTTAACCTGAGGCGCATTAACATGATTAGAGTCGTGATTTGCCGGCGCGCGTAATAATAACGCCCTCCGATTGGCACAGATGAAGTTGCCTATAAGTGCATATAAATTTGGTTCCTCCCTCTGTTTCCCCCCCTTGACTCTCAGGGGGTCGGAACCTCCAATATTCTTACGAAAAGGGTCGTGGAGCGACGAGCGCATAAAAGTCGGGCTGTTGTGATGCTGCGGCTCGGCGTCAGTGCAGCTCCGGGCGCTTGGCACGCGTAGAGAGAGAGAGAGAGAGAGAGCGCGCGAGCGAGGACGCACGAGCCCATGGCGCACAAGGTAACTTTCAAAAGTCTTTCAAATAGCGAGCGTGTGCGTCATCTTTTTCTTCACGCGCCTTATGAATTAATCTGATCGTTATTTTATTTTATTATATTTGTTTATTTCCACGTTTTTTTGTTGGAGGAAAAAAAATGACAGAAATAGATTTACGTTTAGCAATAAACAGGCCAGACATACTGTAGATGCACTGGACCTAATGATGGATGTCTTTTTTTCCAACGGGAAGACTTCTCAAAATAAGTAAACCCACTGACATCGCTAATAGCTCAGATATTCCACAAAAAGAAACCCAAGATCACTCAAAGCCATGCCTCGGCCAGGCAAGAACTCCTACAGCGACCAGAAACCTCCTTACTCGTACATCTCTCTGACTGCCATGGCCATCCAGAACTCCTCAGAGAAGATGCTCCCTCTCAGCGACATCTACAAATTCATCATGGACCGCTTCCCGTACTACCGTGAAAACACACAGCGCTGGCAGAACTCGCTCCGCCACAACCTCTCCTTCAACGACTGCTTCATCAAGATCCCACGGCGCCCCGACCAGCCTGGCAAGGGCAGTTTTTGGGCGCTGCACCCGGACTGCGGCGACATGTTCGAGAACGGCAGCTTCCTGCGTCGACGAAAGCGTTTCAAGGTGCTTCGTATGGAGCACAGCGCTTGCAAGAGTGCTCCCATCCTTCACCCGTACCACCCTCACGCCCAGCATCATCACCCGCATCATGCGCACCAGCATGCCAACAAACTCAGTATGGGGCATCCAGACTACCTGGGCACCGTTGGGCGCCTGTCCCACTTCCAGAGCTACGCTTTGGGGGGTGGGCAAAGCGGAGGCTTCAAACACCCGTTTGCAATCGAGAGCCTGATCGGACGAGACTACAAGGGGGTGATGGCGGGTGGGCTGCCCATCGCTTCTGTCATGCATCACCTGGGCTACTCGGTACCCAGTGTGGTCAACTCTGTGTGGCCACACGTAGGTGTGCTCTCTGAATCAACCCCTGTCTCATCTGAGTATCCACCATTTGGGGTGGCCGTCAAGGGGTTGTACCACCACACAGGAAGCCCTAACATGCCTGCTGTGCCTGTTCCCATTAAGCCCACGCCGACACTAGGTGCTGTGCCATCTCTGAGTGGCCTGGCACCAGGGTCAGCTCAGCTCTGCACCCGGATGGACAGAGAAGCAACAGATCTGATGGAGGACAAAACCGGAGCTCTTCATCCCTCTCTGCTGCAGTCCTGAAATTGAAGCGGTACAGTAAGAGTGTCGTGATGTGAGGGTATGTACTGCTGCATGCTTTGGGCACTATTCCATACCAATTAACCACAAGAGACTGATAAAGATCTTATGTCATGGAGTGTGACATTTTGTTTCCTTTTATCATGAACCTAGATGCTTCCTAGGTGCTGATAACCTTGTATAGCATTGTATTCTCTCTCTGTCTCTCTCGCTCTCTCTTTCTTCTGTATAAAATACATACTGTTTAATTTGCATATTGCACTTCCCTTGCAAAACTTAGGTAGGCTGTTTGCAGGTAGTCTCTATACGTGTTGTAACAATCATCGTGAAACACGACAAAACTTTGTCTGTGTTTATTGAGAATTTTTTTGTATTTATAAATTCAAGGAGCCTGATTTAGGCTTTGTCTCTGCTTTTCTTTCGACTCCCTTTTGACTGTATAAAACGACTTTTGTACTCTGTAAATCTGTGCTACTGAATTGTATAAAGTCAAATCAATTTAACGCATATTGAATAATATTTGTACACATTATAGCATGCCTGGCATGCATGATTGCCTTTGTAAAGATGCTCTTCTGGAATGCACTGTGTTGGGAAGAAATGCTGTCATTAAATGAACCCAAAGTCATAATGTGAAATTGCTGTTAAAAAATAGAAGAAGAATGAAAGATGCTGAAATGTTTTATGTACAGAAATGTAATTGTTCAGTGATGTGCATAAAAACATGTAAGGACTACTTTAATGAGGTCCTTACTTGTGTTAAATATGGGTTTTCGTCTTTCGCACAGCCTTAATTCCACAGCTAAATTGAATTGCCTAATATACAGTATGGGGAATGGTATATTTGTAGTATATTTAATGATTTATTGTGGTAAAACTGGAATAGATAAGGAACTCAAATGAGATGTTTTGGGGATATCAATATTCCCCTAAAATATTTATAATGACACCTTTTTTTTCTAAAATAAATCTAATTTGATTTAATGTCGACTCCTTTCCTTTATTTATTTTTTTGTCGTGTACCCCATAGTCTGGGTGCGATTCTGGTGTTCTGAAAATTAAAAAGTACAGAACTCAAAGCAGAATGTATGCAGATGTTTGAGAATATCTGCATGTGCCTTTTTAATCATGGTTAATGACACTGATTTTTGAGGGAAATATTTATTTATTTTTGGATGACTCTAATTAGTTTTTATATACTGTAATGGGAATATAATGATTTCAGGACTGTTTTTTTTGTTTTGTTTTTTTTAAATCTGTTAGCATATCAGTTCTTTTTTTTATTTTAATATTTAATTCAGATTAAACCATAAACATAAATCACTAATAATAATAATTATTATTCAATTGCTGCTCTATGAATAGCCTTCAGACGACCTTGGCTTAAGATCGGCAAAAACCTGTTGCTTCTAATCTGAGTCTAATTCTAATCTTTATTTCTTAATAGAAGAAAAAATATTGAATTATCCACCATGTTTTAACAACTCCATGCTAAATATTATCTCATTTTGTTCGCCAGTAGCTGCATGATAGAATCATTCCAATGTATATGAGCATGCTGCATTTCTCCAAAGCAAGGTGAGGGAATCCTAGTCAAGCACAGGGACGTTAAAGAAGCTGACAGAAACAGGAATGCGGCAAGACTTCACATTTTCACGACTGGACCAGAAACAAGTGCAGGAAATGTGTATGCAAAAAGAACAGAGGAAAAAGCCACTATTTTAAAGGTTGAAGCAAATACATGGTTTGGTGTGAGTGCTATTCAGCACTAGTGCTATAAACACTCCATTGTAGCTTCTTAAATGGATTTGTCATTTTATGTTTAACCTTCTGTTCTCCCTAAAGATGCTACAAAAGACTCAGAGTAATGCTAAATAGCACAAAATAGTATGTGTGCTAATAAAAACAGCTGGTAATAGAAAAAATAGATTACTATGAAAAAATTATGTTAATTTGTTTATATTAAATTTTTTTTAGCTTAAACCTATCAAACAGCAAAGCTAACAGTATTTGTTTAACCTATTTTGAATTTGCTGTTTGAGTTAACAAGGAGACTAGCATGTTTTTCCTACCGAGCACAAGCCCAGCTAGTTAGCTACAGTAGTTAGCTTCATTTAAAAAGTCCCAGTTTTAGCTTCTCTTAGTTTCACCAACAATGCTTAGCTAATTTCATCCAACTGTTTAGGCATTGAGTTTATCATGGTGTTTTTGGATAAACTAGTGACTACCACTCTGTAAACTAGCATATTTTTAGGCACTGTTTTTCACAATGCCTTTCAGATTACCTTGATTTTAAGTCTCATTCTTAAACATTTGTAAATAACGATTGCAGATAAATTTTTTCATAGAAAATTAAAAGAATGAAAATACTGCAATTAACTGATAAATCACATTTATTGCCTGCTCCAGGGATCTAATTTAATGTGCTTTGCCAAAATTGACAGTAAAAACTGACCAGGTGTGTGTGACTGTTAACAAAACTAGAGAAGTAGTGAAATGAAATGAATGAAAACAGTAAAAATGCTAACTCAGTTCTTACCCTTAACTGTTTTGTAATTCGTAACTTTTTATATGAATTAAGTCGTGGAGATTTTTATGAATTTCCAAGCAATATAGAAATGTGTTTCAAAGAACTTGCTGTTCAGGCTTTAACATTATAAATATGTGCATCAATAAAATCTGGCTAAGTTTACATGCAGAAATATCAGTATTTATCAAGCATGCTGCATTTAAGACGGGTGACCTTTCTTTAAAGATCACAAGACTACTGAGTGTGTGTGTGCGAGTGCATGCATATATTCACTGGTGAGTTGATGACTGCTGGTACGGACTCAGGACCACAAGGTTGAGCACTTCCATGACTTCAAAAGCCGCTGTTTGATAAAGTCGTTTTGTCTCCTTGGTCTTGACATAATTTCAGCTTTGAAGTTCACAAGCTGGTCCTCTTCAGAGCACAAAAGCTGCCAGTCTGGAAGCCATTGAGAGTGTGACTGTTTAGCATGGCAAAGGCGCACTCGTACACCTACACGCACACCCTCACACACACACTGGGAGAGTACCGAACCTGCCCGCTGAACAAATAATTTAGATGCACAAGTGGCCGAGTGAGGTGAAAACTACACCCACAGTGTCCAGCTTAGTCAATATTGATGAGGATGAACCTGCTATCTATCTATCTATCTATCTATCTATCTATCTATCTATCTATCTATCTATCTATCTATCTATCTATCTATGTGGGACATTCAGGTCAAACCTAGACTTTTGATTGTGCAGAATAACAGAATACAGATATGAGATTAAAAACACCCTTTAACACTTCTTTATATAAACCCTTGGTACACTAATGCCATCAAGATTCAAGGTGTAGAAACATTTCTCAGTACGCTGGAGCCGTGATCAGACTACCTGCTTCATGCCTGAAATGCTGGCCTTCCAGAAACTCCTTTAATGGCCTAAACATGTGAGCATGTGGAAATGATGTACGGGGGGATGTGGCAATAATGTACAAGTGGTGTTTTTTAAATGATTGTGTGCCTGGTTCCCACAGACAGATGCAACACTTCTGCAAGTTGGAGACAGGTCATCCGTTGATTTTTTTAAGGATCAGGAGTTATTCTCGCTGAATGTTTACGGAAATGATCTGCGATAGGCTTTGATCCACCTCGGCCGGGATCACATCGTTCGTGGACGTTCGTTCTTCTTTAAAACGCTTGCACTGTTCTAATGTTTTACTGTGGCCTAAGTGTCTTATCACCGCATGTCTTCTGTTACTGTCAATCGGATTTATGTCTTCATTTAAAAAGTCCCAGTTTGACTTGAACGCCCTTCGTGTGTCTTGCTTTTACAGTAATAAATCACATTCAAATCTAATTAAATAACAATGTATGTAGCAGAACAAACTTTTTTTCTTTTTATTAAATATGTGGTCAAACTGCAAAATCCTTATGACTCGACAATGTGGATGATCAGCCCAAGAAACATTTCTTCTTTCTTTTTCCACTTTTGCATAGAAAATCTTTTCAATATTAATTTTCTGACAATGATGATAAATGGACATGAGGTCATGGTGAATCTGGTGCTCCGACGACTGTTGACAGCCTGAATCGGATATGAGATATTATTCTTAATTACGCCGACTTCGACAGGGCGGAGGTGACACATTCTATGCGCTTGTCTTAATGATCAGAAAGACCCTTCGTTCATAATGAGCAGCTTAATTCATTAGGTTTCTCATCATCGGAAACAGCACAGAAACTTAGTACAGCATTATATTCCGTCAGCCAGGCAGTAAATTTGGTGCAGATTGGTAATATTGCAACAGATATTATCTTAATTGCTTAAAACACATAATTGCACTGATAGATTCACTGTTTAATTCGACTGCTTTCAGAAATTAGGCTTGCGCCGATGGTTAAAGCTGCACTTGGAGATCCGGACTCAGTGATGTAGCACGGCCTGGAACCATAACCCAATGCTTAGCTCATTTTTACATTACAGTGCGTTAAATAGTATTAGCACACTTCAAAGAGAAAATGTATAATACCAACCAAATGCTACATCTCCTTATTATGGCAGTAAAAACTTTTCTAGATATTCTAATGAATATCTTTGAATTTAGTGTAGGATTATGTAAATAAACATTTCAGAGTATAAGGAATATGGTTAATTATAGTTCTAATTATTCAAAAAATAAATTTTTAGAGAAACTAGTTAATTGTCCATTATATTAGAATTTTTTTTTTCTCAGCAAGCATATGACCAGTTATTCCACTAGCTAGGTTTATTATACTGTACTTGCCCTACAATGTATACCTAACATAACCCAATAATTTACAATGAAACTTTGGAGCTAAGTGGCAGTGGCTGCTCAAACAGTTAAGGCTGTGGGTTACCGAACGGTAGGTTGGGGGTTTGAGCCCCAGCACTGCCAAGTTGCCACTGTTGAGCCCTTGAGCAAGACACTTAACCCTATCCGCTCCAGGGGTGCGCTGTACCCTGGCTGACCTTGTGCTCTGACCCCAGCTTCCTAACTGGGATATGCGAAAAAATCATTTCACTGTGCTGTAAGGTACATGTAACAAGTAATTGAGTTGTTGTTATTATACCTTTTGAGTTCATTATTCCAATGTTTTATTAAATAGAACTTTACTTTTGGAAAACCATTGCTTTGGAAATCATTGTTCCTGTATTATAGTGAGGTCAGCGTTATATTATTCAAATTCAAATTTTATTTGTCACCTACATAACCATACACAGTATGATATGCACAGTATGACTTGTGACCTAAAAAAAAGAAAGATGAGATTCATACACTATGAGGAGAAAACCCACTGTGGGAGAATTTACAACTCTGAAACGATGTCAAAGTTTTGGTGTCCAAACCAGTATCTCTGAATAGTTGACCCATTGAGTTGTTTAAATGATTTTGGGGTACCCAAATATCACTTTAAGATTGCCAGTGACTTGACTGTACAGACATCTAAAGGACATTGATAAAGCTGATAAAACAAAGAACATGCATGTCTACATGTCTACATTGCAGAGAATTGGGGTTGTGTGGGAGAACATACAGTCTTACAAAACACAGACGTTTTGCCATTGCTGACCAGTGTGTAAGGCTGATTTACCAATCTTCAACTGTTCATTTTTGGTGACTCCTTGCATAATGAAGCCTCAGAGACTTGTTGTTGGCTGACAGGACAGGAACACAATGTGGCCTTCTTTAGTTGAAGCCTATCCACCATACGGTTTAGGATGCTGAATATGCCGAGATGCTTTCTTGCTTATCACAGTCATAAAGAGCTTTTTATTTTATTTAATTTTTTTACTTAAACCACTTTGATCTTTCTTGTTTAGTCTTGCTTGATATTGGTTTTGTCATTCTAGGACAATTCTAATGCCTATTGCCTAGTGCTTTCTTTTCACATGTCCATCAATGGCAACTAGACATAAAGACAGAATCGAACATTCTGTTGTTAATGTACACCAGAACTTCTTTATATCCTGTTTTACTGATTTTGCTTGCATACAATGCAATATGCACATTATATACATAATGGAGATGTAAAAGGCATAATTTTAAAGCAGAGAGGCCATTCATTTGATTCTTCACAGACTGTACCATATAGAAACCCTGCTCCGAATGTATGATGGTAGACTTACCTGCCTCTACCCGTTAATTTTAGGGTTTCATGCTTATCAATCAATCAACACAATACATTTAACATAACACGCCTAAAAAAAGCTGAAGGTGGATAGAAGAGGACGAACATTTGGGTGAAGCGAGCAACCTTGTTCACCAGGAATATCATGGACAACATGTTTTCAACCATAATTAATCAGAATCTAAACGCAAAAATGTTGATCATTTCAAATGTTATCTTCCTGTTTTGTTTTCCTGTTCATTCTTAAACTTATACAGTACTTGTGATATTAAATATCAGCCAGGATCCGGCGTGTGATTCATGCACAGCAGCCTTTCCCTCTACAGCCAGCAGCTGGTATATCTCAGCGAAGGCCCATGGACCTCTCCTGTCATTGCTGGGCTCCAGTTCTGGCCATGTGTCCCCTGCATGCCCACTTTAACATCGGCTGAGCCAGCACCAATAAAAACCTCATCCAGCTGAAGAGAGGTCACCTGGACTATAGATGAGGTTACAATGATTCTCGCTCTCTGCACTTTTTGGCTAATGAAACAATCTTCATTCTGCGCACCGAACGAGGTCTTCTACTTCAACAACTTCCACTTAAATTTTTTTCCACTCTAATCGATTATTAGAGATTAGGTTACTTCTTGTGATTGCTTTTTATGAGATATTAAAGTGATACCTTTTTGGCAAGGCTCTCTTTAGTAGCTTCAGAGTCTCCTTTGAAGGTAAAACCTTGTCTTTTAGACAAGACTGTTACGCTTTTGCATTTCTTTATTGGGTGACTGTCCAAAGTGGCATTGGCAGAACTTTAAATATTAAGCACCAGCATCTGATCTGGATTTGTGACTAACAAAGAAATTAAGCCATCATTTATTGATATAAGTGTTTGCACACATTCGTGCTGTGCTCATCTTTCATGGACACTGCTACTGCGTGTTCGAAGGTGCACACACGACTCATTTTGTGATAATTGCCTATTTGACAGCGGTTAACAGAAAGGTCCCTTGCAGCTTCCTCTGCACATTCATCTCTCCATTAGAGCAGCACTTGGGGTTTTATTGCACTAATTAAGACGGTCTTTATTCTTGCTCAGTGCTGCCCTCAACCAAACGTGTGCCACCTCCTGCAGCGGGTATGCATAAGTGTTTGTGTGTATGTGTGTGTGTATGTGTGTGTATATATGTGGTGGGAGTAAGAAACACTGTTTATATCCTATATACATTAATTACAATCATCTTTGATTAAGCGATATAATTCCAGACTACTAATTTTTTAACCGTTAGTCTCAACGACTCATAATGATGTCATTTAGTGCAATGAATACATGAAGCTCTTGTTTGCCCTCTTGTGTTAATTTAAAACACAATTTTACGAAATTTCTGAAATTTCAGCTGTAGCCTATTTAGTGACCAACAAGCTTATTTTATTTCATTATTTCTTCATTTATCTACGTTTGTGTGATTTTTTTTTTGCATCATATTGCAAAAACAAGCATAACACATAATTTTTCTTATTGTACATCAAACAGCAAAATACACATTAAAAATGTACACAGATCTGTCAGGCGGCACGGTGGTGTAGTGGTTAGCACTGTCGCCTTGCACCGCCAGGGTCTGGGTTCGATTCCCCGGCCAGGC
>JAOTQY010000033.1:4024299-4034564 GCA_026413445.1 Dolichallabes microphthalmus
TATGACCAGGGGTTTGCTTCATAAGAATTTCACTTTCAGCTGGGTCTGCATCACCGGCATCTGTCTTGTCCGTCTCCGTCGTTCTTGTGAATTTAGCGCGTTTGTTCTCCACGCCATCAATCAATCAGTGCAGTGGGTTGCGGGGGGCAATTTTTTTCCTTCCCCTCTGTATTATTTATATTATTTTTCATTTTCATTCATTTCTTTTTTACTCAGTAGCAAATTTGATTTAAAATGTAGTGAAGTACAATACTTTAAACGAAACATAATTAAGTAAAAATTACAGATTTTAAAAAGTACTTTAAAAAGTAGACGTACACAAAAAAATCTACTCGATTACAGTAATGCGAGTAAATGTCATTCATTACTTTCCACCTCTGTTTGTGATTTAATTCTCACAATTACAAACCTTGTTTCTAAAAATTCAGACTTCATCATCCATTACCAGACCCCTCAGTTGACCAGCAGTTTCTTGGTCAGTAGTTATCCGTCCATCGAACATTTCTGTTGCATCCACTGATAGCTTTGTTGTTGGCCTGAAGGTTGGACTGAATGGGGCCAGTTTGTGTGTCATCCTTCTTGTTTTGTCTCCAGGGACAGAAGGCTTAGTTTAATCCGGGCAATTCTTCCAGTAACAGCAAACCACTCCTAAAATAGTTCTCTCCGATTTCATCTATTTTCATTTTATACTGTGTAAACGTTTCAGATTAACTTACTGTCCTGCAGAGGAGATGATGCTGCCTGAAAATTACAAGGGAATAAAGCATAGAAATCATTTGCAGTTCAGCTGGAGCTAAAGTCAGAAGAGAAAATGACCATAATATTCGAGAATTCAACAGGGCATTGGTGGCTCAGTGGTAGGTTTCTTGCCTACCATGCAGAAGGCCTGGGTCCGATCCCCAGCCACTGGGGACGGTAAAGTACAGTACCAGTGCCAAGCCCGGATAAAAATGAGTGGGATGCATCAGGAAGGGCATCTGGTTTAAAACCTGTGCAAAGTTGTTGTGTGGATCAGGTGGGATCAGTCAGTGCAGATAGACCGCTGTGGCAACGTATCAAACGGAGCAGCCGAAAGACAACATTACTGTGGGGAAAGTGGTACAAGCTTTGCACAACTCTCGATCTACTTCAGCACTGGTTATCATGCCAGCTATTTTATCAAATCTTGAAAAATAAAATTCTTTGGTCTTGTGAAACCAGCAGCTTGGTGATCCCTTTCAACATGTCCTGCCTAAAATAATCCATGATCTCACATTTTATGAAGAAGAAGAAGAAGAAGAAGCAGCAGCAATTTCCTATTATGTCTTCAAAATAATGAAGTAATGGAATCACCTGTCTGTTACTGTAAGTGCATGGTCTTAAACGATGTGGCAAGGTCGGACATGTGTAGCCATGCTCCTATACGGTACGTCAGTGCTTACAGAGGGGATCGGCAAGCAATTGTTCATCCCCTTAATGTCTTTCTAACACGCAGCTCTTTCAGAAGCGATGTCTGTACTTGCAGAACAACATAATCTCTAGCTCTATACGTTGGTATACAGCTGGTTTAATTGTATATGAATCAAGGGATTGATTAGTGTTTACTCCAGGCTTATGTCAGTCTCTGTCTGAGCCACTTTGAGAAACCTGTTCTTTTCTAAGTCGCAACCTGTAGAAAGAGAGAAACGAGAAGAAGAATGGAGGGAGATTGACTCGGTTAGAAGGGTGGACGCTGTTTTGTATTTGACTTCCCCTGTTTTTATCAGCTCGCTGTAGAAATACTACCTTATTCGCACAAAGATTAAGTTTGGTGCCCATTGAAATGTCCCTCTTTAGTGTAGAAAGTCAGCCAAAATCGTTTCCATGGCAACCCTTAGTGACGTGACGTTCACCCCAGGCAGTGAAAAGTGTGTGTGTGTGTGTGTGTGTGTGTGTGTGTGTGTGTGTGTGTGTGTGTGTGTGTGTGTGTGTGTGTGCTTATATGGGGGCAGTTACTCGATCAAGGGACTGAATAGAGGTTAAGTGTAAAAGTAAAAAGAGGGAGTGAGTGAATGTGAGAATGAGAGAGAATGCGTAGCCAGTCGGTGAGATCAGAGAGAGAGAGAGAGAGAAGAACAAGAGGTCTGAGCTGGTCATATGTGTAGTCAGAGTGTGTGTGGGAGAGAGAGAGAGAGAGAGAGAGAGCCTGTGTTTTCCTAAGGACTCTATGCACAGCAGTACCATCACACACTCCAGTAGATCTCTGACACAGACTTTGGTGAGTTCACTTTTCCCTATTCCATAGTAACACTCTAACTTTTGAACGTGTAGTCCTTATCCGGACCTCCAGTGCTTCATTCAGAAAGGTACAGTAAGATCTGATGGACTGTCCTTGACTATCTGAGCAGAAATGCCCAGTTCTCACATGGGGCAGGCTCTGATATAGCAAATGCTGTACCGTACGTGGAGCACTTGAAGCTAGTTTGTTCTCAGGTGCTTTACATATTCAACGCTCTGATTTGTTTTAAAGGAGCCTCAGGGACATGGATATACATATACAGTACTGTATGGTGCTGAAATCCAGGGTGGTGCTTGGAAAGCATTCTCATGATTATCAGATTTGGTCATTTAGACCGCTGTATGATTAACTGTGTTTGAGCTTGTTCTTGTCAGTTCTAGGACATCAATGTGTATTGGTTCATATAAACTTGTGATTGGCCTCGTAGCCTAGACTACTGTCAGAGCTGCTGTTATGGATAATTAATCAACACCTTTTGACCAATCCGAATCTAGAAACCAATAGTGCTGTTGTACAGCGTATACTCGCAATATATACATATTTATGCATATATCTTAAATATTTTAACCACACATTTGCTGTATAATTGTGAGTAATGTCAGTATTAACACCAAGTATAAAAGTGTAATTTTATGTATAATTTTATTGTAACCGTGTTTTTATTATACGTACATGCGAAACTGCTGAACTTTGAGCCTTGTTTCATCCCTTCAAAGATTCCGTTTTACTGACTTTAACATGCTTGAGTGAGAAGTTTCTCAGAAGTGGGGTTTTATGGAGTCAGAGCGGTTCCTCTTAATCATAAAAGGGAGGATCCGGCATTAAGAGGTCAGAGATTAATCTGGCTGCATATTTCCTGTCCTTTTCTATAGCTGTTTTTCCTATGTATTGTAGGTAAATGTGACTGGTGTCAAGCCCATTAGTGTGTTTGTCAAGAGATAAAGGAACATGTGTGTGTGTGTGTGTGTGTGTGTATAAAGGGGGTGGGGGCATAGCAGTATATAACGTATGTAACTTTCCCATGTGTCTCGGACAAATGTAAATAGAAATAAACATGCTGTAACAGCAGGCAATACCGCTAACGAACAAAATAGCTAAAGTAGTTATGCTGCATAAATTAGTAGTCAAGTCACTAGCAATCTCATATTATAGAAACCAATAAAGAGCATAACCACAAGCTAGACCACGTTAGACTAGCTATTACAGTGTATTGTGTAAAAGTATCCAAAAATGTTATAAGCTAGCTAACGTGACACTATTACATAATGTAAAACAATACAAAAGGTAGCTATTGAACTGGCTAGCAGTTTGCTGCTAGATAACATTAGATATGGACTGTAACATTATGCAAAAAGATAGCAACCATATTATGGAAAATAACAGATAGAATATTAGATCTAGCTAGATAGTATTAGATTAACACACGCTGCCTCACATTGTGTTAACCAGCACACAACGCTGCTTATAAGCTAGCAAAACTCAGGCTGTGTAAACCAATATTCAAGAATATTCAACTGTCACATTAGATAAGGTCACAATAAACCGGTAAACAATAGATTGATTAGCATGTTGGGTAGACCAGGAGAAAGGTTTGCTTTTAGCTGGCTAACATAATACTATCATATTATGTACGACATAAGCTTAGCATCAACTTACAAACGTACACCCGGGAGACGTTCAAACCTTGTTTGCTTCACTGGAAAGCAGCAAAGCAAGTTTATGAATCTTACGATACCGGTGTTGCCTTTAGCATGCGTTCAAAAGATACGTGATTTTTCATACTTTTTTATTTATAATATTAGTAATATTTTTGGGTGGTGGGAATTTGTATGCCGAGGTTCCGCCGTATATACCTGGGGACGATTTGCTTCTGCTTCTATATATTTGAAGGTGTTCAAAATGCAATTCATGACTTTTTAGAATATAACAGTGACTTTCTTTCTGAAAAGAGCCTGAAATAAGTTGTGTTTGACTAAGCCCCAGTCACTTTGCCTAACTGTTCCTAATGACAAATCAGCAGGGGTGAAAGTAGCTTTAAATTCTTACCAGTAATATGCAGCCAAATGGTGAGGTGAAGAAACCATGGAGGTGGTGGACAGACCTGTAATTCTCATAAGTTTCTCTAAGCCGCCACTTACCGCGCCTTATAATGCAATCATCTTACTAACTGTTCCTAAAAAATAAAATAAAAAAGTTCCAGAGTTGAATCCCAAATATGGAAATGGAAAGCTACACTATGTAGCGTATAGAATCTCTTGTTCCATACATCAAGTAGTGCCATTGTTCATGGGTTGGTGAGAAATTTGGTATTCAGTCTAAGAAGCTATTAAGCTTTGTAGCTCACGTTAGCTGTGAACATGCCCGCACTCACGTTACCTAGCAGTAATGAAAAATCGAACCACAACATGGATGGTTCAGGGGCAATTTGGCGCGACTTAGAAGCAGTCTCTAAGAAGTGTTGTTTAAGATGGCAAAAATTATATCAGATGTTTTTTCTCTTGCTGAAAGTGCTTCTCTGACTGGTTTTGAATGTATGTTTTGGCAGGCAGCTGCTCTCCTCTCTTTCCAGTACTGCTTACCACTGCTGAATCTTTTAGTGGTACTCAGTACCTGACTATCCCGGCCTACTTTCACCCTACCAGTCACTGATTACCAATCAAAAAAGGGTTGAAAAAATGCTGAGGCCTATAGTAATACTTGAGAAATTGATCAAACATTTAACACACTTCCAAGGATAACAGTCAGGCATTCGGATTGACCATTTATCATTCATAGAGTATGTACAGTTATGAATGGAAAATCTGCCTCAGAATCAATGAATGCTACACCCTCAAAGATGACGAAACTATTCAGTTTTAAACTAAAATGGAACCAGAGCGTCATTAGTTTATTATGGCCAAAATATGACTAAGGTTCCATTGGGAAACCACTTGCATTCAATGGTAATAACGCACATTCCTTGCTGTACGTAGCAAAACTCCAATCTCTAAAGATTTTAGACCTGTGGTCTACTTAGTCATCCTATCGGATGGCCTGAAAAGGCCAAGAGTTTTTGATTTTTCTTTTAACCCACAATCTCGACTGTAAAGTTGCCTCTGCTTCAGTAAACAAAACTCAACAGAAACACGCTGAGCAGCATTCCAAGGTGTACAGTGTTTTTTCACATAGTTCCTTGCTAGGGACTGAGCGTTCCATGAAATGTTGTGTCAGCTTACTTGTTTCATCCTACAATGTAAAGCTGCTGTACAGCTGAGAACATAACTCGGGTTACAGGAGCAAGTGTAGCAGTAGTCTGTGGGAGAACATTGACGGACTTGTTTCGAAACAGCTAGACGTGTCCGAGTCGATCCCTTAACCTGTTTCGACCCTGAAGGAGTGTCTGGCTGTTCACTATCAAACGGTATGCAGCATCTGGGCTGATCAGAGAGCCATACTTGAAAAGGAGATGTGCTTGTGTCTGATTAATGTGTGTATCTTTTAATAACGTTTGATTGTAAGCAGACGCACACAACCATGTATGGGCGAGAGTGAAGGAGGGAGGGGAGCATGTGCATGTGTGTTTGTGTGAGGAAGAAAGAGAGAGGATTATAGTGTTATATAAAAAAAAATAATGAAGGGAGTGTCTGGAAATGCTGAAAAAGGAGAAATGAGGGATGATGAAGATGAATGGAATGATTTTTTTTGACTATGGGTCAAATGTAGTGAGACTTACTGTACCTTGCAAACTATTTGGAGTGGTAGCCTGGTACTTGTCCATTATTGTTTCCTTAATAGACAATGTCTTGATCTCTTTGTAACCCTTAATGTTTTTGATTCCTTTCTGTTTCTCTCTCTCACACACACACACATAGTCAGATTTGAATATATTGAGCAGATAGGATTGCTCATCATTTGCCATACAAAGTGGGAAACAAGTTGAGCGTTTTAGAACTCGTCTGAAGCGGATTAGAGGAAGTCACTGTACTGTAACTCACAAGCAATTGTGCTTGTTCTTCGTATTGATTTGTATGCATACTTGCATGGTCCTTTGAGATTTTCGATACAGATCTGATGTATAACAGAGCCTGCAAACATGCGTCACTGTCATGCACCAATATGGAGTACATAAACACATCTTCTTCCTTTTAAGGAAACGCCTTTAAACAGGGATTTATGTCTCCTGATCTATTTGGACAGACCTGTTGACTGATTGGACTCGTCTTTTCCAATGTGACAAACAAAACTTCGGAGGTTCAGGACGTGTTCCAAATACCACTGAGGACGGATAGAGGTGAGCTTCCTGTCTTATCCCAGGAATGAGGGTGCCAGACAGCTGTGGCACAGGGAGCGAATTAGCTATTCGTTCATTCATGCTGAGTGACTGCTAATATACTTCATGCAGGGTGAGAATACTTTACAATCAGTATGGAATGCCAGTTCTCTCCAGGGCAAAGGCCATCTTAGAATTAACTGAACCGTAATCAAAATGCATATGTAAGAAGTTCTTTGTGTTTAATAGGTAGTGTCTTTTAAACGGGATATAAAAGAATTCAGTCGAAAGTTGTTTGCAGGAGCATTTACTTTAAAAAAAAAAAAAAAAAAAAAGGATCCAAAATACCATATGGCTTTAAATAATATAACTGGGAATGAGTTTTGAACGAATTATGCTGTCAAGTACTGTCAAATCACTGATTTATCCCTTTATTTCATGTGAAATTTTGTTGTTTCATATTAAGGACTTAATAGAAAGCATTCCAAATCCCAAGATCCAAATCCAAGAGATCATCTAGAAAGCAACTGGTGCTGTATAACAAGAGGAAGAGTTACAGTACTGTATGTCTGTAGTAGGTAATTAGCTGCAGTGGCTGCGCTGCATTATTGCACGATTTACCACATACCGTATGCAAAATTCTTTCCCAGTTTAATAGTTATTTGTTTCCTGTCAGATTTGTTGGCTTTGCATTTGATTACATTTTGTGAAAATACATAAAATGTTCCATGAAAGTTCTTAGTTATTTATGGCTGATCACCATTTATCGACATACATGTTGGGTATAGTTTTGCCTAAGAAACCATTTATGTGCAACTTTACTAAAAGATTGGCAAATGAGATCCAATGGACAAGCTGTTTAAAAAGGAAAGACCTAAAACAGGACAGTATTTTTTTTTGTTCTATTCTTTCTAGTGGAACAATAAGGCATGGGCAGTTGAGTAGAAGGGCCTTTTTTTTTTTTACCTCTCTGGATGTTAAATTGCTTGAATAGTTGACGGAACAGCTGACAAACTCAGGAGAAAACTAAATAATTGATGGCAATGGCATTTGTCTTAAAGAGGGCTGGGTTAGTTGACAGATGGACACATTAGCATTGAATCTATGCTGGTGGTCCTGAGTTCAGACAATTATAAAGAAGTAGAAGATGGCGTGAACTTCCAGCATGAGTTATGACTGGACTCTTTGATCTGGTCTGCCATCCAAATGGCTAATGCCTTGTGTATCTTTTCTTATTTGCATTATTTGACATTTGAATAGGGACTAAGTTCAATATATGTGAACAGGATCATCAGGCACCAACTGACTTCCTTAGGCTTGAAAGACTGGATGTTTTTATTAGACATTATTGCTAGCTTTACATGTAGAGTAGCTAGCCTGAATGGTTGTGTCTCCTTTATGTTTATGACATTAGACATATATGCTCTGAATAGATTTCCATGGCAGTTAGTCATCTACTGTATATCAAATCCTTATACATTTTCAGAAATTAACCTTCATGCTACAAATGACGCTTGAAAATATTTCTACAATTCTTCCGCCTTTTGGAAAGTTTTGTTACACGGACAGTATGTAAACTATTGTTTCTCACAGCACCATAGATAATAGTCATAAATGGAAGGTAGCTACAGTAAATCGCATGCCATATCAAGGCCCAGTCTCCCAGTCATCATTTTTCCCATTCGCCTACTGGTTGGTCATGCTCCCAGACCCATGACTCAGCCGGCTTATCCCATCAAAGCCTGGGTGACGTTACCTTCAAACATTCCGGTGGAAAAAATTTGTTCACTGTGATGTCCCTTGTAGGAAGTTGCACTTTTTTCCACCAAGCATTGGGATGGATAATTCTATTTTAACATCATATCTCAGAGATCTTGCCTCATGTCTCTTACATTGCTATCTGTCACCAGACCAAAACATCTGGCAGGAAGAATAGAAGCTCTCGCGATGGGCCCTATAACAAAGGAGTTATGATGTCACTGAGCTGTTTGTTTCAAGCCTAGAATTACGTCGACTGGAACCAATTACTGTATGGAGTGCATTATCCTAAAAACTCCAAAATATATCTGCGAACAGAAGAATAACTTGTTAGATGACATAATTTAATGTCTGTTTGCATTGTAAGAGGAACTCATCCCTTTTAGATTATAGAGAATTGAAGGGAGGGATTACGCACACAAGAAAGAGCAACAAAGCCAGTGCAGTGTCAAATTAGGTTGTACAGAGAGCAGTCTCATTTGTGAGAAACCCAGCTGTGATCTTAACAAGTTTCAGCTTTTCATACAACTTTGATCTTAACTACTAACAACGTGATCTTAACCAAAAGCCAAAACTTTGAGACGAACGCCATAAACTTACCATAGTGGGGTCATGCTGGTTAGAACACAGTTGCTTGTAGAAAACCAATATTTTTAATAATATTTTAGCTTTGAGGGAAATCAGTTAGAGCTTACTGTATAATTATCATGTAGGTAGATCTGTCAGCTAAATAAGGATGAACTAGAATATAGCCTGATAAAACATGACCACCTCATGCATTACGGCATATGGTAGCAATTACAGTCTCCACCCCTCAGGCCTCCCATTCATTAGCTAAATTCATTATCTCAGTCTAACCTGACTGTTACCCCATGCAGCTGGTATGCAGGTCTGCTGTCCTTCCATCTCCTTGCCTCTGATGTCAGAGCCGGAACCTAGCAGTCTATAAAACAGCTGAAACACCAATTAGACTTAGAAAACAATTTGTTTAGCAAACAACAGACATCCTGCTCGCTTGTATAAAGATGAAAGCTTGATTAGATTAGAATGATGGATGGATCATGGGATGGCTGGCTAGATGGTTGAAAGAGAGGATGATGGATGGATAAAATGGCTAGAGGAGATGGAATGGATTTGGGGAACCTTAAATGGACCATACAGGTGTCAGTGGAGGTCCAGTCATTTTTGTTAGTGTTGATGTACTGTATAATGTATAATGTACATTCGTTCTGAAGATGTTTTCAGTTAGCTTTAGGGCCAACACACATCTCTGCCAACTTTCTGGTCATTGTCAAATAAGCTGTGGAGGTACCGTTGCTTTAGATGATTTCCTCAAAGTGACTGAAGAAGCTGTCTTTTAACTGCATAACACTACAATCGAACAATATCGTATATAATGTCGATCATTTAGAATCATTTAGTGTTTTACTCCAATTCATTAACATGACTCTGTTTTGATTGCTAAAATGAAACAGAACTAAATAAAGCTTAAAGACAGTCTCAAGGAGAGCAGAGCTGCAGAGCACCCAAGTAGCCACGAGTTCTCGGAAATGGATCTGATGTCATTGCCAAGTTTACTGTACTGCCTATGCGACATTCCGAAGCTCGGTGCTCAACATCAGGCCAGGAAACGACTCTTGCCCTGGAGTCCATGTAGGGCCTGCTGGATAAACAGAAGCCAAAAGCATAGATGATTCTGTATATATTCAAGAACATCCTGATGTCTATGAAAGACATGAGAGAAAGTTCAGAAGGTTTGAAGCTATACTTCCTTCTGAATTAACGATTCATTTGTTGTGTTTATTGAAATTAGTAACTAATAAGTCATAGAGGATCATATTTCTCACTCACTCACTTAATTACACACCATCTGTACTACTTTATCCTGTATACAGGGTCGCGAGTGCCTGGAGCTTAACCCAGGCATTCATTCATTCATTCATTTTCTATACCGCTTTATCCTGTTCAGGGTCGCGGGGGACCTGGAGCCTATCCCAGGAG
>JAOTQY010000033.1:4050075-4060225 GCA_026413445.1 Dolichallabes microphthalmus
TTTTTTCACAGTGCAATAACGGTGCTACCGTATTTTTTACGGTAGAATTCTGGCAACCACAGCTGCCGGTTTTTTACCATAAAATGGACTTTTTTTTTACAGTGTAGCTAACATTCCCACATTCTCCTCAGTATTAGAAGATGTGGCGGCACGGTCGCGTAGAGTAGAAGATGTCCCCACTGTCCCCACATGGTGCAGCGGTAAAGTGCCTGCATTACTATACAGAGATCGCGAGTTTGATTCCCAGGTGATGCTGTAGCCTCTCGCAGCCAGGGGGCCTGGAGAGAGCTGATTGGCCGAGCTCTCTCAGAGGGGTGGGATGGAAGCTACTTTGCGGTCTGACATCAATCGCGGCTCTATAGCCAATCACGGGCGTCTGTTAGCTCACACATGTGGAAGGAGCGGATAGCGCTATACTCCGAGTGTGTTACGCTGCTCGTGTTAAGTGGATTCGGCCCTCCCTGACTGGTAGTTGTTGCCTTGATGGGAGAGTGCCCTAATGACGGGTGGGAAAAGGATATGACTAAATTAGGAGGAAAATTGGGAACCATGACAAAAAAAAGGAAATGGTCCCCAAGCAAATCTAAGTTAGCTAAGCTTTGAGAAAATGAGGTAAATGATCCCAAATTTATATGGCACATAATGGGAGCAAGTGTTATGTTCCCCTGTGTTCCCCTAGTCTATTCTGCACATAATGAAAAGCTAAAAACTGAGTTCCCTGTTTCTCTATTTGATCAAATTCTTAATAACCATTAGTTTGTTGTGTTTAAGACATTTTGAAGCCAATAAAATTAAAAACTGATTAATGTTCAGGAAATATTGCATCTTGAAATGGGTCACATTTTTCTCAAACAGCATAAGAGGATTAACGTACGTTAACAGAAAATTTATTAGGAAACATAGGACCTTGGAAACATACTGTAGGATTCTGGGAACATACTGTAGGATTCTGGGAATACGCGTAAATAAAAATCCGGGATATTTTTTTTTCATATAGCATGGTTTATTCAAGGAAAATTACAGAAGATTAAGTTACATTAAAGTTTTTGGATAAGCAATTAACAACGGTTTGTTAACGGTTTTGGGCTATAAACAGAAAATTTACTTAACAATCCATTGCATCAGACCAGAGGCTGTAAATCTGTGAAAGTCTGTGAAACCTCTCATTTTGTCAGCGAGATGCCTTCAGCTAAGTAATTTACAAAAATGTACTCGATCGGCCGCAACAGAGGAGGATTTGCTACATAAACTGCAGTCGCTGAATTATGACCATTTTAAAAATATGTTAATTGCTCCTCCTGCAGTATTGCTCAAGTGGTTGGGCTGAAGAGGCTTCACTAGGTCATCATTCATCTCTCTCTCTCCATAAACTACATAACAGAAACAGATTTAATAATATAATATAAATAATAGTGACTATCAAAAGTTTGTGGACACTTGATGACCATAATCATCACTCTTCACTCAAGCCTCGACTCTTCTGGGAAGGCTTTCTAAATGTCTATGCCTTGTTATTTATCCTGTTATTTATGAAAAGATCATGGTTATGATACGAATAATAACTATTAATCATGGTAAATTCTAAAACCAAATTGTTTTCACATTCTTCTGAACATAACATTTATTGAACTTTTGTTTTCCCCTATTTTCTTTTCTCTCTCAGAGCCAGAAATCGACTGGCAAGAACGTGAGTAATCAGTCTTATAAAAATATCCCGACAACCTTTAAGCGTGTTTTGTCATGTCAGGAATTACACAATACTCTATTATGACCATGGTTTCCCAATGCTATGATAAGCAGCTCGAAACATTCCCACATTATGTCTACAGAAAGAGAATGCAGAATTTGTAAGAATGCACCAACCTGTACAGTACATTATTTATAAAAGTGATGTTTGCTAGGAATTGTAACATTACTACACACCCAGCAGACGCCATATACAGTACCTCTGGAATGTACAGTATGTATACTTACATGAACATGTACAGTATATGATGTCCGCTTGATTCTTGTGTATCTTGCTACAGGAAGGCTGAATGCCACTCCACCTATAGAGCCGACTCAGGAGGACGGACAAGGACCTGGAAAAGACCCCTTCACCCTGACGCAGCATGGAGCGCTGCCTGACTGGTGAGAAATAATCCCCCTGTGGATATTAGTTAATCAAATACATTTAATAACTTTCAGGTTCTCAACATTTTTAACTCTGTGTTACAATTTTTTTTAATTAATGTTTTGGATGTTTCTTAACTTTAAAGCAACACTCCGAGGGGGTATCAAAAGATTTCGATACTAGATTGCAGCACAAGGCTGCATACACAGTCACCTTCATAAGTCAGTGTGCCAAAAGACATCATCCTATGTAAATCAAGTGCTGTGTAACTAGTGCTATTCTGACCATGTTACATTACCTACTACACCTGCTATTTCATCATGGACAGCAAGTTACAACAAAGAGCGAACATGAAGGTCTCCATGTGGCACAGTGGAAAAGTGCTCGCCCTATCATCCGGAGATTGCTAGTTTGATTCCCGGGTGATGCTGTACACTTTTGCAGTCGGAGGCCTGAAGAGAGATTCTCTCAATGGGGAAGGGATGAGGGGTACTTTGCGCTCTTACATTAATCATGGCTCTACAGTCAGTCACGGGCGTCCGTGAGCTCACGCGAGTGGATAGCGCTGACCTCCGAGTGTGTTACGTCGGCCCCAATGGTGTGTGAGGGAGCAGTTCAAAAGATGTGGCTGGCAGGCATCACATGAGCGTGTTTGGCCCTCCCTGACTGACTGGTAGTAGTAGCCTTGATGGGGGAACGCAGAATTGGGTAAAATTAAATCAGGGGCGAAAAATCCAAAAAAAGAAAAAAAAAATTTTTTTGATGGCTATGATGCAACTCATCTGAGAACTTCCATAGTTGCAAGGTAATAATAAAGTATTAATAAGTAAGTAATCAGTACGAAAGTACTTTTTTGTAAACAGAGCTAGTCTCGAAACTTTTTGATACCACTTCCTATTGTGCTGTCCCTTAATAATTTATAGTTGGCAAAATGTTGTCATATAACACTTCGTGACATACTGATACTGTAAAATGTGAAAATTTTTATTTCTCATCGATTGCTTAACTTATTAAAAATATTTACAAGACTAAGATTTTGACAGGCAGAATATGAGCACATGGATGTGCCGCCTGTCCGTCTGTCCATCCGTGTCCTCGTCTGAACTTACGGAAACACATTACGAATGTCACAGCAGTCACTTTCCCATGAAGTAACACCCAAACATAAGCATAAATACTTCCTTATTCACATGCTGAGCTAAGCTGTTATGGAGCAAACAGACTGCATTCACACCCTCACCGGTTGTGAGAATATCCTGCAAGATAGGTGAAGAGGAGAAACAAAATGACAGAAAAGAGAGAGAAAAAAAAAAAAACAGAACCAGATAGGTGACCGCAGACAGGTTACGATCCGTTGCTGCAGGCTCTGACAATGGGAATGTGATAAAGTTTCTGCATATCCGGGGGTGGGGTGTGTTTCAGGGCTGACCTGGGCGATGTAGTTAGGATTCCAGAGCCGAAGAGCATTTTCGACTTCGAGCCAGGACGAGGAGCCACGGAGGAGGAACGTACGCAGGTAAGAGGATTTTCTTTGGGAACGTGAATCTTGCTTTAACCTTTCAGAATAAACCTTTTATGCCTTAGAAAATCTGACTTTTCATTATTGTTTATTGGACTTTCAATATATCACCAGACACTTTGTTTTATGAAACGATCTCAGGGGCTTCCTCCCAGCGTGTCTAAGATTATTTTATTAAAGGGATACTCTTATTAAAGATATGGTGTTTTTTTTTTGTAAACCTACTGTAACTCAAAGACCTCCCTTAACCCCATAAACCATTCGTTACTTCAGTACACATCTTTTCTAAGATATGTAGTTATTAAATGGTTCATAGTAGCTTCAAGATTGTTGTGTTGTAACTGATCAATAAGATAGGACGTGCATGCAAAAAAATGTACAGTATATATTTATACATATCACAAACTTCAAAAGGTTTTTAACAGCAAAGAGCTTGTGCGAACAATGTGCTCCTTCAGTTGGTCATTTTTAGTGCAACTTTGTATCGCATTGCTTGGGTCAGCATGTTGAAAGCCGTGTATTGTTGCTCCGAATTCTGGAATTTCACTGCGTGGGTTTATTCCCACAAAAACACTGCGAGAGAGAGAAACTGTAGGAAAAGGATGAGATTTTGTCTGAGTTCAGTCTAAACCCGCATTCTACCTAGTTTATCTAATCGCTGTTCTGTATTGTCTTGTTGGCTCTTGTCTTGGGAAACACCTTTCCATGTTACTTCATCATTGTGGCTAGGAAAATACCGATGCACGTGCTGCTACAGATCACTTCAAGTCTTGCGTCTCAATAGTTCGGAAGCGGCGCCGCCATCATCGGATCTATCATCGCATGCTTCATTTCAACCATGAGCCACACCTGATACTTAAACTGGATCTTTGGAATTCGTGTCCTTAAATTGTGTTTATGTTGTGAAAGCAATGTTAGTAAGGTAATGTAAGATACAGGCTACGTAAATATGTTAATAGCAAACACTGACAATTTATCAAGCCTATAACCGTTAAGAGATGAATACATATATGGATAGGAAAAAAAAGTGACAGTGAATACAAGCCAGAAGTGTTGGAAGTATCAATATGTGGTAGTAAATTAGGCGGCACCGTGGCTTAGTGGTTAGCACTGTCGCCTTGGCCATCCAGTGTCTGGGTTCGATTCCCGTCTCTGGGTCTGTGTGCATGGAGTTTGCATGTTCTCCCCATACTTGGTGGGTTTCCTCCAGGTTCTCCGGTTTCCTCCCACAGTCCAAAGACATGCAGATCAGGTTAATAGGCGTTCCCTCACCACTCCAGGGTGAAGTTGTTTATACGATGAATGAGTGTTATTCTGAGAAAAAAAAAAATCTTGTACTTATATTTAGCACTGATCGCCAACTGGACCTCCATGGATTCTGCCCTGTTTAAGAACATGCATGCTGTGTCCCATTATTTACATGGTCAATACCTGATGAGTGAGCTGTTCATGTCTGATCTTGGGAACATGGACCAAGTGGTAGAGCCAATAGTGTATGTTCAAATATTAATTTAATAAGTAATAAGTTAATTGATTGATTTTTGTGTGATATTGCTCAATGTTGTTGTATAAAATCAATATCACACTCACGGTCGTGCTGTTGTACTGAATATCAGCACAGTGATGTGGTTGTAGGCACAATGGTCAACATCACAGCTGTGCTGATATTCAGTACTACAGCACAGCCATGAGTGTGATATTGATTTTATACAACAGTCACACAAACTCCATTTATTATCAACAGATTATGACTTGTTTCTTTATTTAAACACACATTTGTTTCAACATATCCTTCTGCGATTAGTGGAACTAACGATAAGTGCGATAAGTGTCGGAGCTGGTGACTGACGGATAGCGACCAACAATTAGTGTAATTAGCAGGGCTGAAAGTAGTTTAAAATTGTTACCGGTGCTTAGTAGACAAAAGGTGAGAACAAGCCCTTATTCCACACCAAGTAGTGCGCTTGATTAGGGGTTGGAAAGGGATTTGGCATTGAGCCTTTGTACAGTAGCTCATCTCAGGCGTAAATTAAACAGCACAGAGGCAATTTGGAATGTCTTAGAAGCAGTCATTAAGGAAACAAAGAGTTGTTTAAGTTGACATAATATTAAATTCTGTGTTTTACACTTAGACATTTGGCAGACGCTCTTATCCAGAGCGATTTACTTTTTTTTTTATCTGAGCAGTTGAGGGTTAAGGGCCTCGCTCAAGGGCCCAACCGTGGCAACTTGGTGGTTGTGCGGTTTGAACCTGGGATCTTCCGAACCGTAGTCCAATGAGCTACCCCTGTTTTCTTGCTGTGCAGTGCTTGTGTGACTGGTTTTGTACAGTATGTGGGTTTTGGCAGGCAGCTGCTCTCTCCTCAGTACTGAGGACCGGACCAAACTACTTTCACTCATTATGTGACCGACAGTGTAATTAACAATTATTAGAATGGATGTGATGGGGAGTGATGCATGAAATAAACGTCACAGTGCTGTTACTGTCTATTATCACCACTCATGTAATGACTCTCGTTCAATCAGATTATACTCATTATTTCATGATCAGAACTAACTGTTGTATAATTTAGCATGTCAAGACTGAGTCATTGACCCGAGTAAAGTCACGTTTATTTGTAAATCATAATAAAAAAACATATGATATTCAGTAAAGTGGATAGAACAGAAGCACAAAAAGAAGGGATATTGAAAGATGGACAGCGCAAAAGCGCTGCTGGAGCGCAGGTCCAAATCGGTCTGGTTCTGATCAAAGACATTATGCATTTTAATCTTGGTGGGAGATGAAAGAAAACAATGCGTACTGGAGTGCATTTATATTGAAGGAAAAAAAAACCTTCTTCTCCCACAGGATATAATGAAATTTATCAATATGTGTAAATGGGATCCAAAGTAAACTGTGCTACTGGAGGTTATTTCTATTGGTTATGTTCCCATGTCCTTGTGTAAACATAATCCGCTCCAAATAGGGCTTGACTACAGTATGTCTGGAATATATGAAAACTTTTTTTTCCCCTTTTCATAAAGACTAAAAAATAGATTTTGAAATGTTGATTATAAAAATTTTAAATAATATTCAGATATTAGATTCTAACCTGTCCTAAACCACTGTTTTGATCTTCCTGAGAATTGTTTCCTCGTTATTCCTGTTGGCTCACGGTCAAAAATGTAAACGAGCTGCTTTCGTCTGTTGAGGTGTACGAGTTCCTGCTGTCTCATGAATGTGATTAAACTGTTTCCAGTTTAAAGAATTTGGCCAGTTTCCCTTTTCCATTTTCGGTGCTTTTTAAACCCTTACACTCCATGCTTTCCTTTTTATTCACAAAGCTCGAGGGCTTTAGGAAATATTTCTCAAAAGAACCTTGAACCCTCTTAAGCACAGTGCTTCCGTGCTCATCATCATCATTATCATCATCCTGTCTGAGTGTGAGAAATGGCTTTCTATTTTCTCTTGTCAAACCAAAAATGACAATGGGGTAAGAGAGAAACAGAGAGCTGTAGCAGCCACTAAAGCCTAAGTGTGTATCCTCTGTATTGTGATAGACTCGTCAGTTTACTCGTTAATCAGGTCATGCTCCTGAAGTAGGAAGAAATTGATTCATTGTCCTCTTCCTGCGCCAGACAGAACTGTCTTGTGATCATGATTAGACCCGTTATCTGAGTTATCCGCCTGTCTGATCCAAAAGCATACACCGAGTTCTAACATTAATTTACACAGACACCAGTCCAGATCGACCCTCCCTGAGTCCCGGTCCGACTCCGAGACGCTTTTTTAAGACCGAACCGTATTTACGAGCTGATTTGATTGTGAGGATGGCTGCTGTTGGCTCTGAAAGGCTCGCATCATGCCAAGGTATTTCAAAAATAACAGTGTGGAAAAAAAGAAAGCAAGGTCTCAGCACTCAGCTTTATGTGGCATGCTGTGGATTCTACCAGACGGTTAATTGTTTGAATGTAATGTTAAATGTTGCATTTAAGATCTGATTAGAGAAAGCTGTTGGGCTTTTACTGCAAATGAGGTGCAAATGGAGATTAAAACGATTGTTTGATTTTGTACGCCTGAAGCAGTAATGAGTTTATCGAGAAACTGCAAATATGTTACATTTATAAATACGTTGACTTTGTAGGCTTCCTATGAATAGCTCATAAACTTCAAACTTCTCTTTTTTTTTTGCCTTTAATTATCAGGCTGCAATAATGAAACATCTCTTAAATACCAATAGTAAAAGGACACCATATTCAACAAGGACTCAATAGTCTGGACTCAGGAATGCACATTGTCTTGTAATGTGTGTTATATTATTTTTGAAATGCAGTAATATAAAGTACTGTGCAAAACTCTGGCGGCACGGTGGTGTAGTGGTTCGCACTGTCGCCTTGCACCTCCAGGGTTCTTGCTTGATTCTCGTCTCTTTGTGCATGGAGTTTGCGCGTGCTTGGTGGGTTCCCTCTGGGTAATCAGGTTTCCTCCCACAGTCCAAAGACATGTAGGATAGGTTAATTGGCGTTCCAAAATTACCCGTAGTGTGTGAATGAGTGTGTGAGTGTGTGCATGTGTGTGTACCCTGCGATGGATTGGCACTCTGTCCAGGGTGTACCCCACCTCATGCCCTAAGTCTCCTGGGATAGGCCTCAAGGCCCCCCCGCAACCCTGAATACAGGATAAAGCGGTATAGACGATGAGTGAGTGAGAGTGCAAAACTCTTGAACCTCCCTCATTTCTTTATATTAAATGAATCTAACCCTAGATTCAACTAAACAAACATGAACAAATGTTTTACTGCAACAGGCTCCAAAGTGCCCAAATATCTCATTTTAAAATGTTTTTTTTTGGTATGTGTGTAACAACCTCAGCAGCAACCTCATTTCCCCTCTCGTCTGTTCCAACCACTCTGCATTCAGCATCACCAGTAATCACTGAACAGATCATCTGTCATCATCTGCACCTGTTTCTCACTGGTTCATGCCTTAAGATGTTTTTATGCTTGAATGATTCATAGGTCTCTGTGTGGCTTGACAAACAAATTCCTCTGAAACTGTTCAGTTAAAGGGACTGGACTGAAAATGAGAGCCAAAACTTAGAGCCAAAAATTTCCCTCTGGAAGTCTGGAGACCTATTCTTCAAGACTATGTTAAAAATAAAAGAATGTTGGCCTCCAGAAGTTTTACACTGAAAAAACATATATTAATGTATCAAAAAAAATTTAATTGAAGGCAGATTTTCTATTTGCGTAAAATATGTAGGTTAACAAAAATAAAAAAAAATCATTAAATAGAATTAAACACATTTAAAATCTTAAAATTGACATAATTGACACAGTAGCAGTATTGTTACAGAGTTTCACGAGATCACAATTGTTGCTTTGAGTATAGAGTTATATCCCAGAAGAATTGCAGATACAGTACTATAGTATTAGTGGAACAGGAGGGGTAAAAACCAACAACTGTCTATGATTTTTTTAAATTAAAATGTATTGTACATTGCACCTTTCAATTCAAATAGTAACTATCCCCATTAGGAACCTTTCACTTTGCCATATGGAAACGTTGAAGGGGGCAAATAGTTATGCATTGCTTTGTATATAATACAATTGTATATAATTATCTTATTCCCTATAATCAGTGAGATTTTTCTGTACGTTTTCTGTTCACAGTCACCAAGACAACCTCCAGTGTACCACCTTTCTCCTGAGAGAGTCCACTCTCCCTCCATAGAGGTAAGGGTGCAAATACTTTAGAATAAACTATACCTGCTGGAATGCAAACAGCTCCCGGAGATGATATACTGGCTGTACAGTATATTGTGTAATTGCTGTTTGCCTTTCAGTGACCTTACTCTCTCAGAGTTCCCTTGTCATGCTTTAATTCCTTGCTCTCCACTTGCATGTTCTGTCTTTTTCAGGCCACTCTAGTGTCGGAGCTGAACCGTTTCGAGGCAGAGCTGGACTCCGACATCCGTGGCCTGGAGAGGAAGCTGTCTCAGAAGAAGCAGCAGCCACAACGGCGAGGAAGGGGTGAGGTACTGGCCTTTCCCTCAACACACTCTGATCATATACTGTAAAACCTCCCTTTTTATCTACTTTACATCTTTTATATCTCTTTTTATTGATACTGATTATCAAGGTTTCCTGTGGAAATGCCATTTTCTTCTTAGTTTTAATTCTGTTATTTTGGTCTGTAATTAGACTGCACACACTTCCATATGGAAAGGTTAAATGGTGAGACAAAGAGAAGACTTTACATTAAGTAAGCCGACATAGTTTAAATCAGACGGCAAGTGATGACTTGCACTTGTTGTGCTTCAGATCCTCCAGCTTTCCAGCCAGTCTAGACTGTAAACGTCCCGTCTCACACTGTGCACTGTACATTTGACCGAGTCATTTCACTTTGTCAGCATTTTACCCGATTGCACATTTGCCCCCCGAAAAAAACAGCAGCTGAGCATCTTCTTCTTTGTCTTTCGGCTGTTCCCTTTCAGGGGTCGCCACAGCGAATCATCTGCCTCCATCTAACCCTAT
>JAOTQY010000033.1:4060246-4072266 GCA_026413445.1 Dolichallabes microphthalmus
TTTCCTGGGATAGGCTCCAGGCCCCCGCGACCCTGTATATAAGGATAAAGCGGTACAGAAAATGAATGAATGAATGGTCAAAGCAGCTTGATGGACGACTTGCCATAATTGATTGACACATGAATTCTGCGCTCTAAATCCTAAAGGAAAATGTCTGGTCATCAGTTTGTGACGTCAAGCTGAAGCACACTTAAACAGAAGAACTATGACTTGAAACACACCGGCAAGTCCACTTCTGAATGGCTCTAAAAAAAACTAAAGTAAGTTTTTGGAGTGGTCTAGTGGCCCAAAGTCTGGATTGAGGTGCTGTGGCATGACCTTAAACAGGTTAAACCTTCCAGTGTGGCCGAATTATAGCAATTCTGCAAAAAAAAGAAAAAGAAAAGAGTGGGCCGAAATTCCTCGACAGTGATGTGAAAGACTCATTGCAGTTATCGCAAACAATTGATTACAGTTGTTGCCGCCATGGGTGGCATAACCAGTTATTAGAATTAGAGAGCAATTACTTTTGCACAAAGAGCCAGGCAGGTTTGGACAGCTTATTTCACTTAATAAATGAAATCATCATCAATAATTTAAGTGTGACAAACATGCAAAAAAGACAAACAAAAAAAACAGGAAGGGTGCAAATACTTATTCACAGCACTGTACCTATTGTATATTAATGTCTGATAACATCTGTTCATTTGAACTGAATGCGCAGTGTGTAGGACCCAGGGGAACCTCCTGGGCGGGTACAATTGTGCTGCTCTGTTTTCCCATTCTGCATTCTTGTATGTGTGTGTGTGTGTGTGTGTGTGTGCGTGTGCATGTGTGTGTGTGTGTGTGTGCGTGTAAGAGGTACGTAGTTACATGGGCTGGACTTACTGTATTCTTCTATTCACAGGCTGAAAGGAACAACAGTACCGGATCAGGGACATCTGGGAAAGGACAGGACTACAGGTGTGTGTGTGGGTTAGAGGAGGTTAAGATTAAAAACATGGATAATGTCAGATTTTATCATAACTGTGGATATTAACTTCCTGGTACAGTCTTGTTCAGGATAATATTTAAGAATTAAGAATTTTGGCATATTGTGTTATTGGCATATACGGTGTGTACAGTATATACAGTATATGTGCATTACTTTACTAGTGTACTGTATGTACAGTATTATATGGTTCCTCTCTCTCTCTCTCTCTCTCTCTCTCTCTCTATCTCTCTATCTGTGAGTTTGTGCACGTTTTTTTTCTGTTTTTTTTTTTTTTTTCCAATTACATTACGTTTCTGGGCAGACAAGCAGCCCATAGTTCCTGTTTATGGTTTAATAATTGCACTGTAGGTAGTGTATGCATGTTTTGAATCTTTATACACTATTGTCTTGTTTTTTTTTGTTTTATAGAACTTTTAAAATATTTTCTTTACTTATTTTTTTTGTCGATCAGGATGATTCAAAGCGTGTGACTTGTCTCGTGCCACGATTGGTTAATTGTTGACAGGTTCTGGCTTGCAGCCCAAATACCAGAACCCCTGCTGAGATGTGTGTGTGTGTGTGTGTGTGTGTGTGTGTGTGTGTGTGTGTGTGTGTTTGTGTGCCTGTCTGCTTGTGTGTGTGTGCATGTATTTGTTAAGTTTATTTACATTTCAATCAGGCTAATATCTTCACATTAATCAGTCAAAGACACCGTTTTTTATGTTCAAACTTCTCACATGACTGTGTGTGTGTGTGTGTTTGTGTGTGTGTGTGTGTGTGTGTGTATGTGCGTGTGCGTGTGTGTGTCTGGATTACAGGTCAGAGGTTTGCATATGAGTGCGGAACCAAAGGTTTTGGTTTTCTTTTATTACTTTACAATAGTTTGTAAAATGATACATATCATGCAAAATGTAAGACAAGTTTATACAGTATTTATGAGATGAAGTAGAAAATAGGACAAGATGTAAGATTGGACAGGGCTGGGTAGGATAGGATTGGACTGAATAGGTAGAGTAGGATTAGAGGGGAATAGATATGAATGTATTAGGTAAAACAAGATTTAACAGAATGGGTAGGGTTATCACAGGTTAGATATTATTGGATAGAATTGGGTAGGCTATGGTTGTACAGGATGGACAGAGAAGGCTTAGATAAAAGTAGGTATGATTAGACAGGGCTGGGTGGTACTGTATAGACTGGGACAGGATTGTTCAGACTTGGATTGCACAGAATGGGTAGAGTAGGATTGGGCTGGGACAGGATTTAGACTGGGACTGGAATGTGCAGACTTGGATTGGACTGGGATGGTACAATAGGTTTGGACAGAATGTATAGAACAGGATTGAATAGGATTTTACAGGATTAGATGTGATCTGGTATCCAATAGCATTGGACAGGATTGGATGATATTGGACAGGATTGATCAGGATAGAGGTGAACACAGATTCGAGTAGGACAGGATTGAATAGAATGGGTGGAGAAGTATTGGACAGGACTGGTAGAATAGGATTGGACAGGTTAAGTTATATGTTTAGAGGATACTATTGCACAGGATTGATCTGGATAGGATTGCATGGAGTAGCATTGGATACAATTGTACAGGATTAGACAGAAAGCTTGGACAGGATTTGGTGGCATGGGTCAGATACAATGGGGCAGGTCAGGATAGGACGGAATGGTGAAGTACAGGACAGGATCACAGCTGGCTGCAGAACCTTGGGTACTTTAGGTAAGGTCAGGAAACAGAACGTGTTGGCATGCATTTCCTGGCCAGTGTTTTATCTTTTTACAAACAGAACTAGTGTATATATTATTTTTTCTGCTCTACAAAGGTTAGCAGCACTGGTACAGTCAAGCGAACATACAGTACAGTACTGCATGCACTTGGTACAGGTACGCACTCAACATACTATTGTCTAGACAGGTTCTGCAAACTGACTCCCCCATTAATGGCCAGATTCGGGTCACTGATAGAATGAGATTAGACAAACTTGTTTAGGTTTGGTGAAACTTAATCAGATTGGGAATAATTAGTCAGTAAATAGTCACCCAGGACCAGATGGAATTTCTAGCAAGAATGCACATCTGGATACACCAGTGTGAGACTGTTGATTTAAGGGTTGGTGGGAACTCAATTTACAATTTCTTAGATAATTTGATTTGTGGAGTCAGAATTTACAGTAGCAGTAGATAGAAACCTATTAGGAGAGGATAGGGAAGAAGTATCAAGACAGAACAATATTAGACAGATTATGGTTAGACTATGATAGAATCTGATTGGACAGACTAGTATTCCATAGAATATGATTGGATAGGATGGGACAAGATAGGATTGGAATTTTTGCTCTGCATGTATTGTAGAGTACTGGATATTACACATCCCAGAGTATATGTGGATTTGATTGGATTCCTGGCTCTAAGGTAGATTGGACAGGATGTGATGAAAACGCTTGGATTCCTGGCTCTAGTCTTTAAACCAGGGCAGAATATAGTGAGAATGAGTCCTGGCTTTAGTGTTTAAGCCAGTGGTACTGTAAATTAGACAAAGAATGATAAGAATGGATTGGATTCCTGGCTCTAGTGTTTAGTCCATTGATAGATTGGACAGAGTATGACGAGAATCTGATGGATTCCTGAAACTAATGTTTAAGCCAGTCATGGATTAGACTGTGGATTACAGTAGGACTGCATTCGATTTTTGGTTCTAGTATTTAAAACACTAGTGGATTGGATATGATATGGTGAGATTGGATCCTTAGCTCTGCATTGAAGAGAATAGGGGGAGAATGGATTCCTTTTCAAAAAGTCCCTCGTATTTGTCTTTAGTCTCACAGTCTGGACTAAAGGCTTGAATATCTCACCTTCTCTCAGACGCATTCTTTAGATTCTCTCCATCTTTGTAACTGTATGTGAACTTGAACTTGCCTTCCTGGTCTGCTTTTCTTCCTCTAATCTCGAACTCCACCATAAAGTGCAATAAACTGGGCAAAAAGAAACAAGATGAAGGGCATACCGAGTTTTACTGCTTCCTCTTGTCTAGATCATGAAACAGCTTCGGGGAGGAAACTTATAAAACAAATGTTTTAGTTCCAATAACGATTTAACCCTCTCGTTAAGCCTGCTTGATAAATACTATATAGCTTTAATGCGAAGCACATATCTCTGGTGCTACTGTGGGAAAACAAAGGGGGTAGCTGGAACAATGGAGCGTGTCATTAAAACTGAAGGATGGTCATGTCTGACCTTTTGCCTTTAAACCACTTTGACAGCAAATTCAGATCAGCAGTTTGCTGCCATTGGTTAAATCGCCCTCTGAGATGACGGGGTTTCCTTACAGAACTTTCCGTGTCTTGTTATTTAATGATAAGCCCATTGTTCAAGAACAAATCATTAGGCAGAGGAGATCCTGTGTACGAGTCCAGTGTGCCTTTTGTATTACCTTTTGGTTGCAATTGGCATCACTTATCAAACTGGATACAAACAGATTTATTCATAAATCATTCGCAGGAGTATTTAAAATAAATGTTAGTATTCCTTAGAATCCAGTTAGACCAGGAAATCATGTGTTATGTATCCTACAACAGAATTGGTGTTTTTTTAAATGGATGCATTATGAAACTAATGTGAACCTTACACGACTGAGCTCAGTGTTATATACTGAATGGATTACTTCGCCAAGTTTAAAGGGCGTATTTGTTGCAATCGGTTAAGGAATTAAGGACGATGGTATGTTTTTGTGGTAACGATGCGCTGCTGTGGCTGAGCTGCGTTGTTGCATGATTTATGCAGTGCTGACGTTTGACAGGTCTTGTAGTGGTTAGAACGTTGGCCTCGCACCTCCAGGGTCGATGGTTTGATTCATGCCTCGGGTGCGTAGTTTGCATGTTCTCCCCGTGCTTGGTGGGTTTTCTCCGGGTACTCCGGTTTCCTCCCACAGTCCAAAGACATGCACAATGTCACCTTGCTCTTCCAGGATCCGGGTTCGATTCCTGCCTGCATGAAGTTTGCATGTTCTCCCCGTGCCTGGGGGGTTTCCTCCGGATACTTTGGTTTCTTCCCACAGTCCAAAGACATGTAGATTAGGTTAATTGGTGTCCCAAAATTGCCAGCTGTGTGTGTGCCCAGTGATGGATTGATGGATGAAGTGGTATAGAAGATGAATGAATGAATCAATGAGGTGTGACAGTGTTTTTTCACTGTGCATGTAACATTTTTTCATTGTCCGTTTTTGTGATTTTATGTTTTGTAAGTGTCACAAAATATATTACAGCACTATGAAAATGAGCAAATTTGCAAATTGGCTAAGATTTGTTTTTTATTTGGTTTGTCTTTACGAAAACCTTTACACATACAGTACAGTACTGTGCAACGTCTTGAGCCACCCCTCATTTCTTCATATCTTGCTTTCGAAGAGCCAGACATTCTTGTCATTTTTTTAAATGTAGACTTGAAGGATAGTTCTTCAGGCTTCCTGGAGGATTTTTAGTCCCATCCCTGTATCTGACCAGTTACTAAGCAATACTTTTTATTTGTTAAGCCACACAGTGACCCATGAATCATAACTCATGAACCAGTGAGAAACAGGTGCAGGTGATGACAGATGATCAGGCCAGTGATTAGTGTACTGGTGATGCTGAATACTGAGTGGTTGGAACAGACGAGAGGGGAAATGAGGCTGCTGCTGAGGTTGTTACTGTACATACAGGAAACAACCATTTTTTTAATTGTACCTTTAGGCACTTTGCAGCCTGTCACAGTACAACTTTTGATCCCATTTCTTTAATTTAATCTACATAATTGAACGAGCTTCAATCGTTTCTTTCTCCAATTTTCTCTTAGCTACATAATCGGGGAGAAGCACCTTGGGACGAAAGATAGCGTTAATACCCCTCCAAGCCATCCCACAATCCCTCGCCACGGCGGCCAGCAGGACGTCGTGCCTAACCTCACTCATACTAATGGTAAGCCGTGAGCCTTTTCTTTCTGCTTTACTTTTCTCTTTTTTCCGTCATCCAACTAGAAAGCGAGAGGAATAAACACTAATACATCTCTTCTTGTTCTGTATGATGGATTTGATGTGATATAAATGATAATGCCCAGAATGACAGCTTTGATATACTGCAATGTGACTCAGAGCCAGTTTTATACACGCTGCGTATGAGACATTTCAGTTTAACAAAATACAGTCAGCAGAACCTTGTTTCATGATGGCCGGCTGCTCATGTTTATGCAAATCCTAAATAATCCATTTTGGGTATCTTCCATCTGAAGATCTGTTTCGTTGTTAAGTCCAGTTTGCTGTACAGAATCAAAACAATGGCAAATTTGCCTATGTCTAACTGTTTACAGATTGCCCTGTATGTAAGAGGTTCTGTTCTTTCTTTTTTTTCAAGCCCTTTTTACTGTTAATTTGTTTTCAGCAACCAGGAAAAAGATTTCTGCCTCTTTATTGTTTCGGGTTTCCTTACCCTCAGGGTGGTATCTGATTAACACAGATACAAACAAAGCTCTGTATAAAGAGAGAGAGAGAGAGACTAACATTGTAAACACTGAGCTGGTCTCTAAATGTTCTTAAAAGTATGATAAAGAAGTATGTATAAAATTTCCCATTTAGTTTAAATGTAGTCAAACAGGCGAAACATTATACGGAGCTAGTGCTAAGGCAAAGTGTATTCGGATGTCGAAGATACCGTATAATATTAAACCGTCCAGTTACACCCTGAAGCTTTGTTCAGACTCATAGATTACTGTACACTGAGTCAGACTTTACACATCTCACATTGTGGGTGAGACAGGTTTCTATTACAGTACATTACCTGTATAAATAAGATTATTATTTTCTTTTTAATCCAGAATGAATTTTATGTCGGCAGCATGGTTGCTTTGTACTGTAGTTGGATCACTTTGCACCTCCAGGGTTCGGGTTCGTTTCCCACCTGCATGTTCACCCCGTGCTTGGTGGGTTTCCTCTGGGTACTCTGGTTTCCTCCCACAGTCCACAACCATTCAGATTAGGTTAACTGGCATTCCCAAATTGCCCATACTGTAGTGTGTAATCTACTGGATTACACACTATGGGCAATTATGCTCTGGATAATAAAAATCTAGTAATAATTCTATTTTTTTACTTGCTAGAAGTTTTGTAATGCTTGTAATATAATTGCTGTATGATTGCTGGATCATGAGCATCAGTGTCGACTATTGACGCTTGTTTTTGACATTGCTCCTCTAGACAGAACACCGTGTGGGTCTGCAAACATGGACTTTCCACCTAAGAGAGAGGAGAAAAAGGTATGTAGGTTTCTGGTTCCGCGGCGAGTCCAGTATATCTACAGGACAGGCCATGTGTTTGACTCTTTGTTTATCTTTTCCTTTTATGGTTGTAGATGAAAGCAGCACGAGCCAAATTCGATTTCCAAGCCCAGTCACCCAAGTAAGTATAATTACAATTTTGGGAATAATAAATCATCAATCAATCAATCTATCTATCTAGTATAAGGTTGCTATACAGTATATTTATTGATACGCCCGAACCGAAACAGGAAGGGTACCTGTAGATCACCAGCATTAGGATGTTTTTTCCTTTAGACTGGATGCTCATTCTGGAGTCGTGCGAATAAACATGAACATGTGAAATTCTACACTCACTGATAACATTTGCTTCTTTTTCAGTGTAATATTGAGTTCTCCAATAGATGGCAGTGTTTTTTCTATTATGAATAAAAACCGGTTATGAAGAACTGACCCTGGAAATCCCTTTCAAAAAAAGAAAAATACAGAAAAGCTAATCAATCATCTCTCACAACAAAAATCAGCTTTTAAAATATATTTTAATGCCGTACATGTCTCTTTGTAAGTGATTATTACAAATACTCCAGTACTAGAATTATCGTATTAGAATAGGTGCAATACCATAAACCCTGCAGCTGGCACCCAGGTATGAGTAGCTGTTCTAGAAAATGAACCAAAGCTGATCCGAAACATTCATTTAATAGTGCTTGGATATGCATGTTCTCCCCGTGCTTGGTGGGTTTCCTCCGGGTACTCCGGTTTCCTCCCACAGTCCAAAGACATGCACACTGTCACCTTGCTCTTCTTGGATGCCTATATGAATATTACTTTCCCAGCGTTTTTAGCATGGTAGCGTAATGGTCCGCACTGTGGCCCTGCACCTCCAGGGTCGAGGGTTCGAGTCCCGTCTCGGGGTCTGTGTGCATGGAGTGTGCATGTTCTCCACAGACCAAAGACATGAAGATTAGGCTAACTTGCGTTCCCAAATTGCCTGGATTGTGTAAATGAGTACCGGTATGTGTGTGTGTGCCCTATGTAGCTCATGCTATGAATCTTCCCATCTTGGTATGTGTGATATACTGTATGTGTGATACTCAGCAACCGGTATCATGTAACAGTGTTGAGGGTAAGATGTCTTTTGGCTTTAGAAGGTTGTTTGTAATTATTGCATTCCTATAATAGTTGTGTTGATTACTATTGTAATTTGTGCTCTCGGGGTTTTGTCCCTTCCCATGAGGATCGGCTTTCTTTCTAAATATTGAAACTGTCATAATTTTGGGGCAATTAAACGAGAAGTGAAAGGAGGATGAGAATGAGGAAAAACTTCAGAAATTCCTTTTTAATGACCTTTGACCTTTGTTTCCCAGGGAGCTGACCCTGCAGAAGGGCGATGTGGTGTATATTCATCGGCAGGTCGATGGCAATTGGTACGAAGGAGAGCATCATGGGAGAGCAGGGATTTTTCCTACTAGCTATGTTGAGGTACGAGTCCATATCTCTATGTTTGATGTCGTCATGGAACGTAATCGTTGTAGACTAACTCTTTCTTTCTCTCTCCTATCTACCCCCGAGTAGATCATTCCTCCGACAGAGAAGCCAGTGCCGATAAAGTCTCCCAGTGTCCAGGTGCTGGAGTATGGCGAGGCGGTGGCTCTGTTCAACTTCAACGCAGACCTGCCGGTGGAGCTGTCTTTCCGGAAGGTACCAGCTCATATTACTACTGTATCCATAATCGCCCTTATCGTAGTGATAGTGTTTACATGCCCGGATGTTTTCCAGGGCGAGGTGATATCCATAACACGACGTGTGGATGATCGTTGGTTGGAGGGTCGGATCGCAGGCACCTCCCGCAGCGGCATTTTCCCCGCCAACTACGTGCAGGTCAACAAATTGCCCCGCACCAAAACGGCTGATGACCTTTCACCCTGCTCTCTCTCGCCCCTCTCCCCTTCCCCTCGCTGCACTCAGACTCCGCTTTCACCTCACGCGCGCACCAGCCAGTCACGCTCACCCCTCTCACCCACGCAGCCCACCTCCACCAAACAGCCGTCCAGTCACTTTGTGTTCTCGCCTGGCCCCGCCTCACCCACTTCACCCAACAGCCACAGGGGTTTCTCACCTTCAGCATGCAGCTCACTGGACAGAGAGGCGAGATCCCCTGTTTCACCATACGGTCATGTGCTGGCGTCTCCACAGGGCCCAGGGCTGGCAATGAACATGAGCCCGAGACCTTCGTATTCTTATCAGGTAAGAATAGGTCACGGTTTTAGGTAAGCTGTACGGTTCTGTTATTCTTATCGTATAACCTCTTTGTGTAGGATGGAACCAGGACACACTCTCCTCAGTCTTATACAAACTTTAAAACTCCACCATCGGCAGCTTCCCCAGTCAACAGCAGCACCAAAGTCATACCGCGACAGCCGTGAGTCTTCGCTCCAAGGATTTCCTCCAAGTGATCTGATTATTCTGATTATTATATTATAATCCTGATTAAATGCATTCCCGAACCTTCTGTTTTTCTACCAGGTATAAGGCAGTTTACAACTACAAGCCCCAGAATGGAGATGAGCTGGAGTTGAGGGAGGGGGACATCGTTCAGGTGATGGAGAAGTGCGACGATGGCTGGTTTGTAGGTAAATGGCTCTTTTACTCTACATCATGGATGTCTGTTTTGCTTTATTCATTCATTCATTCATTTTCTATACCGCTTTATCCTACTGGCTGGAGATTTTTCCATATTTTTGACTTACCTGCCCTCTACAGGCCACCATCTGTTACTACATGGCTAGGAAAAATAGTGGATGTCACTAGATTTAAAGAGGTTAGGATGAAGTCAGTTCTAGTTTAGATCACTCTAAATATATAGATTAGATTTTTTTTGGATCACACCCACAGTAGATCTGCTAGGATCAAGGGGTTCATCTGTGAAGATTCCCTGTCATCCAGGTGAGGTTATCTGGAAGTTGAGTCATGTCAACTGAACTTCTGTCTTGGCCAAAAAGGATTTTTTGGAAAACACCACACACCAGTTCGCGTCAAACCCACAGAGACTTATACTGTACACCCCAAAGATCAGACTCCAGAACATGAGAAGTGCAATATAATATCCCCATTTCCGTGCAGCTAAAAGTGCTCAGTGTCACCAGACACACATTTTAGGACAATGATCTACAAAATTTGGATAAAGAGGATACATGATTCAGGAGAGCTATGAAGGAGGCCAAATACTTGTGTGTAAGTTAAAAATCCTTCTGACCAGTTTTCACCTTGTCTCTTCATCCATCCCCAGGTAACTTCTTCATACTGTAGGTCTGCTGGGAAAGCCACGCCTAAGAACTCCCTCTACTGTCACATTCTCTGGGTGTTAGTTGTTAGTACTATCCCTAACTGGCGAGGACCGTTCTATTACTGGATCTCCTTATCAACTCTCTTCCTTCCAGACTCTCTAATGAGGATACAGAATTTGTGGAATCCTACCAACTCAAGAAGCAACTTGGATGAGTAGTGAAACATTTCGACCTAACAAGACACAAGTCCAGCTGACATGACTCAGTTTCCAGATTCCTTGTGCTTTATTCCAGCAATCCTGGCTAGGGAGGCCCGACTCAGTTACTATGGTAACCTACTGTATGCTACTGGACAAACAGGTGTTGTAGCTTAGTTAGCTGTAAATGTTATTTTTCGACCATAATATCAAGGTTTGCTAAGGTTAAATTGGGGAGAGAACCAGGATTACACTGTGGTCTGTTAGGATTAAAATTTCAGGATTTGATGCTATGAAATGCATCAGGCCTGGTAGGGTTGAACGTTTTCTGAGGGATAAATCAAGGCTTGCTAGTTTAGAAGTTAATCTAGGAATGTGCCTGGAATTAACTAGAAGACCTCTAGGATTAAATTAAGTACTGTATTTGGGAATTCATTTGAGGTGTGTCGGCGGTTCAATTTAGGGTTACTATAAAAAAAAATTAGTGCATGCAAGAATTTGATTAAAGGTTGCTTTCAAATTGAGAACTGAGGTTATCTGGGATTCAATCTACATTTACTGTCATCAAAATGTGGCTTGTTAGGATTGAAGCTTCCTATGATTAAAATGAGTCTTAGATGATTAAACATAGGTTTCTGGGATTAAATTGTGGCTTGGCGGGATTAAATCAAGATTTGCTTGGATTAAATCATGATTTATTGGGAATACATTGAGGCTCAGAAAGATTGAATCAAGGTTTGCTTTGGTTACATTTACTTTACTGAGTAAACCCCCCCCCCCTAGATTAAGGCATTGGAGGATTAAATTAAGGTTTAAATAAAAATTTGCTTGGACTAACTTGAGGCTTTGCAGGATTAAATCAAGGTTTACTATGACTAAATTTAGGTTTGCTTTGGTTATGTTCGCTTTTTTTTTTTGATAATTGAGCCTGGAATAGATCTATTAGGATAAAATGGATGTTTGTCAGGATTAAATTAGGGTTTGCTTTGGTTGCATTAAATATAACTAGGATATAATTGAGTCTGGGATGATTAGATGTAGTTTGTTGTTTGCTGGGATTAAATTTATGCTTTTCGGGATTAAATTAAGGGTTCAACTAAAGGTTTTAGTCAAGATCCTCTATGATAAAAATGAGGCTTTATAGGATTAAATCATGTTTTGCTAGGATTAAATCGAGGCTTTCCAGAGGTGGAAAGAGTAATAAAATTCTGTACTGAAGTAAAAGTACTGTTACTTTAGTGACCTTTTACTGAAGTACAAGTAAAGTTACCCTTATAAAAATCTACTCAAGTA
>JAOTQY010000033.1:4077513-4089474 GCA_026413445.1 Dolichallabes microphthalmus
CGGCGGACGAGAGCTCCCCGCCACACTAGAAGGACTGATCCAGCTCGCTCTACGAATTGATCAGCGCCTTCTCTCTCCCACAATTTTTCTTTTTTTGTAAATTTTGTGTCTTTTGTATACTCAATATAAATAAATAAAGATATAATGCAAGTTAAAAATAAAGACAGTACTGTATACATAGTATAAAAATAACTGTATTTAATTAACTTGCACCTTATAATGTGCACAGTTCCTATGAATAAACACTTCAATTTGCATTTCAAATGGACAGCAAACTGCATTTCGCTGCTTTGTATCCGTACTATTTATGCAATGTCAATAAAGTTGTACCTACGTACCGGTGCCGACCTACTTTGATGTGGTAATCCATGCACAAGCCTACCAGTATGCACATACCATACACATTTCCTGAACAGCAGGTGGCGCACTCTCGGTTTGGTAGCCCGTGAAAATAAAAAATATATCTATAATATTCCCGGTTCTGTATCCCACCCACACGTCTAGTGCCCATCCCTCTGGTCTTTATTTTGATAGCTACACGTGGCATGGCGGGTGGAGGAGGAGGAGGGGGGTGTTTATCGATGATGCCACATCGCAATAATCTCAGGGCGAGAGCTCGCGCTTGAACCTACAGCGCCGAGGTGTGTAGTAGTCACGCACACGGACATACACGAGCGCGCATACATACACACACGCGCGCATACAAGCGCGCGCGCACTGAATTAAAGGTTAAAAAGCGAGCGCGAGCTCCTGTGACAGGTTTGCGTTTCTACGGAGACGGAGGCAGACTTTAAGAGTTTCTTAGGTCTTATTGCTTTCCGTGAGGTAAACTTAACACGTTAGGTTGTTTATAATATATATTTAGAGGTTTTTTTTTGTGTGTCTGCGCAAACAAACCAAAACACGAGTGGGCTACGCGCACGGAAATTCACGCACAGGTGTCAACGTTTGTGGCGGTTAATTGTTGTTATTAATATTATTATTAAAACGTCTTAACCTCAACGTCGTTGTTGGTTTAACTCGGGTAAGTTTTTACAATTTTCTCAACTTTTTCTTTAAAAAAAAGCCATGATAGTAGATGGTTAGTCTCTTAAATATCATCTGACTTCTTGATATATTTCAGTCCAGCCAACTTGTAAGTTTCGTTGTTTACCACAAAAACAATCACCATGGTGAATTAATTCTTGAAATATTCTGCTTCTTTATTTCTGATTAACTTTACAAACTTTGACTGACAAAGCCATGTGCTAAAGTCAGCTGAATGTGCAGTTTTATCCAGTTATCTCTGTCAGTTATTAACCTGTTTCCTAACCTCATGTCTTTTTCCACAACTTTGCTTGTACATGCAATTTCTTGCACTCAGACCCCTCAGCACACGTTAAATGTCCACACACCTCTTCATCCACAGGTATTATAACTTTTTCTAGAACATTCCTACAGCTACCCTACATTTTATAGGTCACCTACAACAATTCAGACCTGAGAGAAAGCCACAGAGAACTGCAGGTCTAGTTCTGTTTGTAGGAAGGGGGGAAATACGAATACTTCCCACTTCCACCTCTCAGTTTCCAGTTCTCAACTTGTAGGTTTAAGAAGTAAGATGAAAATGTTGACTTTTGCTTCCAAGTTCAGTGAGCTGAAAGTATAAACTTTAAAACTATTAAGATAAAAGTTGTGCAAGCTCTGGCACGGAGCATGTGAGCAAAGTTTGTGTTGTAAGCTTACTTTTAGATTGAACATCTCATTATGTTAACGTGGTATGTCATCATTTGACCTATAAATCTGAATATTTGATTTATTTAAGAGCTTATAATTGTATTTTGATGTAGTATTCTTAAATTAATATTGGTATTTAAACTACTGTATATAACCACACGTTTAACTAACTGCAGTGTTAAATGAACTAGTGTGGCACAATTTTATAATAATCACATTGCGATTATTTTGACACGTGTTGCGATTTATACTTCAGTATTCAACTATTATGGTAAATCCATTTTGGATTCAAACATTTATGTTCTCAAATGATCTCAATAAGTGGATTTTTTACAGTATTTATGAATTCATTTAAAATTATGTAAAAACATTCACGATTATGACGGTGTATATTTCCTGTAATCAATTCCAGTCTTTTGTGATTAATTGCAAAAGTTTATATCGTGATTTAGATTTTTTGCGATTAATTGTGCAGCAGTAGATTGAACAAGGTGTTAAAATAATGGTATGCTGTCTTGAAACCATGCCATGGCGATTAAATTTCCTGAACTCTGAACATTAAAAAAAAATATATATATATATTTTTTTGCTGTTCAGTACTAGGATGTGGAAAGGAAATTGCAACCATGTTGTCTTACAATCCCAATAGTTTGCCTGATAATCAAACAAACAAATCTTATTCATTGCTAACATGAGCAAGCTAGGCAAAATGTTTGGTATATTAAAGTTTCTGGTTTGTTACATCAACCCTCTTCTAATTTGCATATCAACCATAATGGGTTGAAAACACCCGAGCCTGTTTTGTGACATACTATAACAAACTAAGCTCATGATTTTTACCAAAGTATTTATCAAGTTTCTGTTTAGTCACGATATAAGAATGTGTGACTCAAACAACAATCTATATAACCATTTAAGTGCTTGCGTATTTATTTAGTCCATGCATGGTATATACATGCACAAAACCACACCCATTAATACTATGACTAGCATGTTTGGTTGTATATGGCAGTGTAATAAGTCCCAAAAGTTAAGTGCGGTTTGATTATTGTTAAACAACGCTAAAGTTTTAAGAAACATACCGCCACACAGCAGCACACAAACCCCTGATCAGAGTTCATATCTTTGGCTGCCTGCAGCTGAAAACACATCAGTGATGAGTGTGCAGTACATTTTAACCAGGCATGAAAAAATGCTGGAACTTGCTGAATCCTCCCAGCTCATTACCTTCCCTTTGTCTGCCTTCCTCCCTCCCTTTCTCTTTCGATCCCTTTCTCTCTGGCACACCTCATATCCTCCCGTGTTTGTGTGTGTCAGTGTGTGTATATTTAGCTGGGTCCAGACTGCTGAATGGGCATGAGGCAGAGGATCCACAAACACACCGCCAGGTCATTGTACTGGCATTCAGCTTTATAATAACAGGGCAGAGGAAAAAGAAGAGAGGGCACAAAAACACTGGTGAACTGCCTGTTTCTCTGATGGAGAAGTTCAGTTTTCGACTGAAAAAACAGAACCGCTAAACTTGAGCTTCAAAGTTTACAATTTGGGGGGGGGGGGGTTAGGTCCTGTAAGAAAGAGTGTGACCAATGTCTCGCTTTTTTAGTTATTATAAACCTCACAGTTTGGTAGTTTATTTTTTTTTTCAATCCAATTTGTGATCCATATCAATCTTTATAGGTTCACACCCAACCTTAAACAAGAGTAGTTGAAGCTTCATCACATCTTTCTGAAAATGTCTAATTGGATTGTAGCTTTCAAAATGCTATATTTAACTATACTTTTTTTTTGTTTGGCCAAAAAGCAAAAAAGGTAAACACATGGATTTAACAAAGCAAGTAAAGAAAAAAGCCTTCCATTGGATACTTGCTTCAGTTATTAATATGGTTCAGCTGGCAACAGGATATTTAACCCCCATTGATGCATGTGGGAAACAATATCCTGTGGTTGTTGCAAAGATGTTGTTCTGTTTCAGAAGGGTCAAATTATTGTTCTTCATCAAGCAAAGAATGCAACTAAGGAAGTCCTGAAACTGCTTAAATTTGGTTAAAAATTCATTATTAAAACCTAGAAGGTTATGTTGAACCATCACCAGCCTCATCATTTTTGAGGAAGAAATGTAGTCGGAAAAACATCCTGAGTAATTGTGATGGGAGATCACTTAAAAACTTTGGGAAAAAAAACTTGGGAAAAAAAACTTGGAAAAAAACTGTAGAACTCACAGTGAAAATAAGAGCATTTCCCCATGCACATAGTGTGAAGAAAACTGTGAAGGGATTGGGACTAAACGGCCTTGTAGACCACGTATCAGTGAGGCTAATTGGAAAAAAAAGAGATGGGGCATAAAGACCGGACTGTGGAGCTTTGCCAAAAGGTTTGAGGTATGAGGAGTCCAGATTTGCCCTGTTCCAGAGTGATGGGCGCATCAGGGTCAGAAAGGACGTGGATAAAATGATGGAGCCAGTGGGTGCAGCGTTATGATCTTGCAGTTGCATTTAAATATATAGACACTAAACAAAAAACAAAATCAAACAGGCGAATGAGAATCAAATGCCACAACTCGTAAGTTGCATTGTCAGTGAAGTTTCTTTTCTGCAAACCTCAGAACACTGGAGCTTTCCTTTTTGCCTTATGGGCTAGCTGATAAATTTGTCTGTCTACACCTAAAATTTACTTTTAATCATTAACCCAGAAGACATGCACATTATGGATTTTATTTGTAAAGCATCATTTATAATCCCTTCAAAAACCCTTAGAACTGTGATCGAGCATTTACAGTTCTAGTTGGACAGGAAACGAAACTCCGTAGTGTCTGTAGATTTAGGTTTCAAGTGTAGGGTGTCATGCATTTCGTAGCACATTTTGAAGCTGTCTCTTGGACAGGAAAAGCAGTGCAGCGATATGGTCTGGTGTGGACGGATGGATGATGAAAGACTCGTCTCTCATCCTCTGTTGCTTTGATATCAGGCTATGGCCCATTTGTTCTTTCAGTGGCTGCTTGACCTCTGGCTCGGCTGCGCTTTGAAATGCCTGGCGGAGTGTGGGTTTATGTGGAGTGTGGACATGAGTGTGTGTGGATTCACAGTATACAGTATGATGCTGTAATTGTTACAAATTAGCTGTTCCACTTTGAGCGCTAAATTGTTCACTTGCTTGTTGAGGCAAGTTCATAAAGATTTGGGGAATGAAAAGAAAATCATGTAAAATTTTTGCCTGAGACTTTTATTACATTTTTACTTTCATGTAGGGTCAGTGCAAAACTTCAAATATGCAGTCGCTGGACTGCAAGCATGTCATGTCTTATTGACTACAACTGTGAATTTTATTTTTTATTTTTTTCCCCCCACAGAGCTATTTCTGTCCTATTTCCTTTGAGTCTGTGTCAGCTAGGACTGAAGGTCATGTAGTACATGTATGTTAGTATGTGCTAAATGAAACCTGGAGGATGAGAAGGAGGATGTGGTTCAAACTCTTAGAATTTACACTACAGGGGCTCGGTGGCACCTAAAACCAGCCCTCCATTTTCTGTCTTTGTTTTTCCTCAAACTTATGTTCACAATGATCACTCCTGGATAGTGAAAGATGCGTGTGGTTATTTATTTATTTTTAATTAAGGCAGCAGTCAAATATGCTATTCAAAATATTGGCAATACACTGTGTTGCATTATGTCTCAAACTGCTGAGTAATTTAAGAATAATTGTCTCTAAACTTTCAGATGAGGGTCTCCGACAATGCAGTGTAAGTGCATTGTTAAAGTTAATTAACCAAGATGGATAGATATGGTGTTTGTGGATCTGTTGTATGAAAGCAATATCACATTCGAGGTCATGCTGTTGTGTTCATTATTTTCAGAACAACAACAATCTCTGGTGTGATTTTATCCTCTTACTACTGTTTGTATAAGCTGCTGCTGCTGTAACACTAATTTCCCTCACGGGATTAATAAAGTGTGTTTATTGATCCTGTGAGAGGAAATTATTAGATAAAGGATCTATGAAGTATGTTTTTTTTATTTATATATACATGTATGTATGTTTATATATGTATATAAAATATTGCTTTCATGCATCCATTTATTGTCAGCAGATACTATGTATTGAAAATGTGAGGGGAAATAAAACATGGAGGTGGAGATTTATTTTAGATTTCCACTTGAGGCTAACATCTGGGGTTCCAGTATTAAATCCCTTATCGAGTTAAATGGAATGCTAAAGCACTGTGTAGGGTGTACAGCCCCTTGTTCCACACATGAAGTAGTGCCCTTGATCAGATCAGCGTTTATGTTTGAAGACTATTAATGTAAGCCTTATGCTAGAAGCGAGTTAACTTTGTTGGTCATGTTAGCTATGAACAGAACAACACGGACGGTTCAGACGGCTTCTCTCCCTACTTTTTAGTATTGCGTACTGTACTTTCACACGTTCTGGCGACCGAAAGGATGATTATTAGAAGATCTGTGATGCATATAGTTTAACGTACCAGTTATTCTGTTATGTTCTGTATCACCACCTCTCCTCCAGGCAGATTGCTTGTCAGAACCAACTGTGGTATGGTATTTATAGTTTCAGTAAAAGACAAGGAGAGCAGTATGATGGAAATAGTGCATTGTGATGAAGAGTACAATGGATCTTCATTAATCTCAAAGGACGTTAGAGATGCTGCTGCTGAAGATATCCTGACAATACACTAGTATGTAAAATGCTCTTTAGTTTCAACTGACGTTTTCTATCTGAAATTTCCAAAAAAAAGTATTAGCCCAATCTAGACCTTTTAAGTACCAGTGGTTTTTATTAAAGCAAAGGTGTGCCGTGATTGCAATATATTGCTTCATTGATATTAATGAGAATACATTCAAGCATCCGTCAGTCATCAGATCAGCTCTGACTGTTTTTCTGATTGTGAAATATCGAAGACAGTGAGCGAGTGCGTGCTAGAATAATATTTCTATTCCAATGTTCAGTTTTGTCTCTATGGCAGCAGAATAAATAGTTTTAATGGCTGAGAAATCATCTTGCGCAAGCCACATCAAAGATAACCAATGAACATTGAACAGTTTCACCGTTGTGGAATCCAGGTTTAATGATTCATGTAGCGAGAATCTAAACACACATAAGGCCTTCTATTGTATCGTGGCTATTCTCTGGACCCCACCTGATTATTGTTTGTTTTTTTCATTCTTGTTCTCTCGTACCTTTGTCCTGCTCCGTTTCTGATCGGTCTTCATAGCTGTAGGGCAGGTCGGCTTCAGTGTCGATGCGTGTCTGAAATATGTGCTGAATGTTATTCACAGGCATTATTAACAGGAATATTGAAAGAAGTGTTTCTCACGGTGTTGCAGTGACAATGCCATGGCTTTAGCCCAAGTATTGTCTCTCTGTACACAGGGTGTGGGTTTGTAGGGTATAACTGCCTGAGGGCATCGTTTCAGGGAGTGGAGCTGTCTGATGACGTCGTCTGAAGTGTGAGTCACTTTTGGGACGATTGGTATTTCGGACTGCCGTGATGCTAATTTTGTGAAGCTTGAAACAGTTTTAGGAAATGAAGCATAAAATAGTTTAGTACATAAAATCTACTGTGTTTTAAATTCTGTTCATAAAATTCCATGTTTAAAAAGAAACTAAAATGCAGCAGTTGGAGGGTTATCTTTCAGACTTTAATCGTTAATGACCATTCATTGCTCTATAGACAAGACATCACATTTAAATGTTTCTCCACGTTGATTTTTTTTGACTACAGACACCGCCTCCGAACAGAAAAGACATCTGTTTTAAGTGTGATGAAAGAAAGTAACTTGATCTTCTTTCCTTTTTCTGCTTCTGTCCTGGTTTCGTCTTTCATGTTAGGATCAGTCTCTGCACCACTGTATCCTCAGATTCCTGTTATAGCAGGACAGGAGTGGAACGTGACATGGTCTTTACCTGAGATACTTTACTGTTTACCACAGTTTGTAAAAAAAAAAAATATATATATATATATATATAAAGACAGAAGAAAACTTAAACTTGAAAGTAGCCATGTACATTGCTATTAGAATATATGATGTATGTCATATATATCTGAGATATATGCTGTTTACTGTAAATTATGCCTGTATTAATCATAGCCGTGCTTTTTTCTTTTCTTTTTTTTTTTTCAATTTAATCAATGAATGCACCCCATCCGTGGTGTACCCCGCCTTCTGCCCCATGTTCCGTAGGATAGACTTCCTGTGACCCTGTACAGGATAAACAGTATAGAGAATAAGTGAGTCAGATAAACTTAACACAGTCAAATATAAAAAAATTAACAGATACTTTAAAAACGTATGCTTTTACAGCAATAAAGTGAAACCACTTGCATTTTCAGCAAATGCTCAGCTTTTCATGAATATTGCTGTTTGAGTGCAATACTCCCTCCTAGTGGACTGGAGTGCAGAGGAAAAACGAATACTTTGTATGAATGCCATGTCTCTTACAATCAATGACCCGTATTATACTGCAGTTTAGTGTTTAAATGTATTTAAGTTCTCCAAAGTCTGTCAGAAATGTAGCTGCTTAAATAACGGTAAACTTTAGCGCCATTAAATCAAATTGAAAATCACAAACTCTATAGAATAGAAAAATAGAATCAAGTCGGATACACAGTCTACTGTGAATCTGTGATTCATGGCTTTAGTATCAATGTTATATTGTCATATCGCCAACCTCCGACTTTCCCCTCGTGATCTGCTGTTTGCCGAGACGATGGTTGCATGAAATGAACCGAAGCTCAACCGGATGTTTCAGTGTTACAGTAGAACTGTTCTGTTCTGTGGATGTGTTCCAGAGATATTGTCAGGAGGTCCATCTGCAGATCTAATCATGTTTTCTGTCCAGTATTACTACACACACTACAGTACATACAAACCCCCTGGAAATCAACAAATCAATCAGTTCCCCCCCCCCCCCTATAACGTGACATTTCTGACTCGTCATAATGTGATTCCTATAACATCTCGATAAAACCAAACCTAAACCAAAAAAAGGTCCCACGTTACTGACAGTCCTTAATTGGGGAGAAGCTGGTTTCCGCTCATTCTAGTCCTTCTTGGCTCGTTTCCCGTATAACTTTGACTTTTCCTTCACTGTTTTTACTGCAGATCCAGTGTTGGATCGCGTCCTCTAACCAGAGGAGCGTTGGCGAAAGCAGACTTCAGCCAATGTTCTCTTGTGGTGCCAAATGTTTTCTGTTCCAAACACACTCTATTGGCCTTAGGATAAAGTTAGAGGTTGGCGTTGAATTAAAGCTCTCCACAATCGGTTGAACTTTCACTTCGGGAGTATGCCTAAGTCAAATTAAATGTGCATTAAACACGCGCGAGCAAGTCTTACAGGCTGCATGCATCACCGGCCAGGTTTCGTTCACTCCTTGACTTTTCTTTTAATCCGACGACCTTCTCATGTTCTCAGATCGAATGCTAATGTGCTCTCCAAACAGCATCGCTAAATGTCTTTCACTTTCTCATGCACTCATCTCAGATTGGATGGGTTCGGTTTACATCATTACAGGACACAAAATGTCGGATACATTTAGTCTCTCGAACATTAGCGATCATCAATCACACGTTTAATCAGAGTGCCACTTCAAAGGCCGGATAAACTGAAGGAGTTTTGTCTCAAATTCTGGGCCTTTAGGCGTTGTCTGGAAGTTCAACAACTTTCATGGTGTTGACGTTTTTGATGACTGGCACACACACTATTCTTCTGCACTGACTCATTCGATTCCGTGCCATCCCTTCATAACGTGTTCTTCTTCTGTAAATTTTGGACTGTAAAGTATGGTAATGGAACACAAACACACACACACACACACAGAGTATCTGATTCGCTTTAGAAGAATTTGGGTGTATGCTTCCATTTGACTGCTTTACTGCGACAGAATGTAAAGACGTTGAGTACATCTTGATGGCGTTTGTTCCTTTCTTGTCAGCTTTTCCTCCTGTGAGATGAGGTCAGAAGGGAGAGGTGAGACACATTGTGGACATAGTATGACCATTCTTGAACCAGTATTTCCAGTTCCAGGTGTAAAGCTTTATTATGTAAGGTTAGATGGAATTTGAAATATTTATATTCCCAGGCCGTTACCTGAAATGTTGAACCACAATCAAAACAGACTATGCACCGGAGACTGGAACTTGAGTTTGCAGCTCCAGCGTTTAATTCCACACATGTGCTGGTTGTGTATCTCACGTTCGTAACCGTTCCTAGCGTTATTGTTTTGATGTGCTATAGTAGACACACTCCTTATACATCTGTTATCTGGTTACAGCTTGGCCTCTCGTGAATGTGCGTCGCGGTTCCCCGAGTTCCTTTTCTCTCACTTTCGAGCCACTGAAGCAGATGAACCCCGAAAAGCTGGCCTTTGGACAAAAGGCGAACATCTAAACATGGGGGGGAAAAGGTCTACACTCCACTGAACCTTTCATTTGTTCGTGCGATTGCTTTTGCCGTCTTTCAGCACAACGGTTTCTATTTCCACTACTACTACTTCTTCTTGTGTTCTTTGTAGTGATGCGGAAGCCTAAGGGCAAGTCAGTAGGCCTGACACCTGGGACAAGCAGATTTCATGTCTGGGCTTATTGTATTCCTATTTGTAGTTGTACAAGTCCAACAAAGCCAAGGCACAGTGTGGATGATCATACCAAGGGTGCACATTTCACTCATTTTTCTTCAACGAGGGAGCATCACCCCGCATTAACGATCTTTAAATATAGTTGCAAGCAATGATGAGTGGGCCCAAGCACCATGCACCCATCGCCACCCAGGCACACGATTTGGCACACTGAGCACATGCATTTAAAGGGTCCTAGCAATACCATTAATAGACATATTTTGGAAAAAGGTGGGTGGAAAAAGATGCTGGGGGGGGGGAAGCATGTAACCACTTTTCAACATAAGTTTAAGGCGTTGTCATGGCTGATCCGTTTGACAAATCAAATCTCTCTGCAGTTTTGCAACCTCAGTGTCTTGATCGCATAGGCCTGGTCTGTTTGAGATCGTATAAATCCCCTACTGTACATCAAATTCCACTTGGTGCTTTTTGCAAAGGATCCCAAAAACCTGACCTCCTGTTGAGTTGAGACCACGACATGCAATGCGAAAGCTTGTTCAGCTTCAATGAGCTTTATATCTGTACCAGGTTTCGCATACTATAAGTGTCTATGAGCTATCCAGTAAAATCTCATGTGCCAGGCCCAGGTCCCAAACACTGACGCATCCTACTGTAATGGCAACAGATTCCAACCTGTCTGCTGATTTTCATGACTCTTTGAGCATGTTAAGACCCCCAAATAGCCCTGGATGCTGGAAAAATATAATAATAATAATCCTTGGAAGAACAAGAGGGCTCTTTTAGGACTGATGTCATAATGCTTGAGCCCTAATGATTAATGATAACAAGATACTCGCTCATTCACTTTAATATTTGTTTAATCGTTTCTGGCAGGACAAGCCAGTGTTTCTCAAACATTGATTTTTGTGCCACAGTATCAACATTGACCTTCATATAATCCTTTTTTTTTCTTAAATAAGTAAATTCCTTTTTAATTACATACAGAGCATTGAAACTCTCGGCCTCAGAGAGCTGTGTGCATGTGAAGCTCTTGCAAAACGTGTTTTATAACAGCAGCTATGAGTTTTATTAAAATAAGGGTAACATAAGAGGAAGCGGATTGTAAGCAGGCAGAGTCACTCCACTGTCGTAGGAATCGCAGAGAACTGATTTTCTTGTTTTTTTCTTTTTTCCCCTCCTTGCCATGATGGGTGGGGGGGATCCTACATGGGGGAGGGGGTGAAAAAAGCTTTATCGGTTAATATGTTCTTAACAGCCATTTATCTATTAATGATTTAATATCTCTAGATTATACCATGTATTCCACCCACACCCTTGACGCCTTTCCAATGACTGGACAGTTCTCCGTAATCATACAACTACTACCAATCAACCAGGTATTATACTTATTTCTACATAGACATACAAAGCCATCCATCTACATCTTTTTGAGCTGATGTTCATGTTACTCTTGGGGGACAAAAATCCTATCCGCTCTCTTCCACATACATGAGCTCTCAGATGCCCAAGTGTCAGTGTTTTTTAATTAATTAATTTATTTTTAAAACACTAGAAAGAAATTCTCTCCTTTTTTTTTTTTACAAATTTACTTTTAAAAAGCTTCCCTTTCTCATGGAGAGCTGTTGGGTCACCAATATTTCATATGCCTTATTCACTCC
>JAOTQY010000033.1:4101296-4113438 GCA_026413445.1 Dolichallabes microphthalmus
ACCTAGCTATCGATAGTGGAAATATTTTGCTTCTGTTTGCATTTGAGATCATGCTGATCATAGTTTAAAGCACAGCAGTAACTGCGACACACTGCGATTCTCCCAGTCATGAAGCGTTTAAGTATATAGTATGCTTAAAGTTAGACACTTTGACTGTCTCACAAACTGCACACCAACCAAATTGCATGGTTTGGAAGGATTATGTGGTTTGGGATGCAACCTTGAATTCTCTCACACTGCACAAAGGTGCTCTTTCACATGCAGCTTTTAATCCCATTCTTCCGTCCAGCATTAAATCAACCTTCATCGAAAAAAAGAAAGAAATGTTATTCAGTCGTAATGAGAGAGACGCTAGAAAGTAAGTTGATGCAAAAGTTGTAATCGATGCTCTGATGATTTGCTTTGTAAATTACTCTTACATTAATTTAACCCCTGCTAACTTTTATAAGCATTGTACCAATTCCCCCCCCCCCCCCCCCAACCTTGCATTTTTTTTTTTTTTTTTTTTTTTTTTTTAACCTTCGTTCCTTTAAAACAGTGGCCTTTGTTTTGCTGAGCCGTCTGTCCTCAGCTACACGAGGCATTTCCATCACCTGTGGAAAGTCTGGGCTTTCAGCCGAGATCTTTTGTGAGTTTTCATCCATCAGGTCACAACACGATGAATTAAACAACGAAACAATAAGTGCTGAAAAATGCCACCCAACACCGTTACAAATTCCCGCATGATGGATGCAGAAGAATACTTTGCATTGCAAGTGTTCTAATCCCACCTGTTTCAGCAGCTGGACTATGTAAAGAGCAGCGTCTCAAATGGTGCAGATAAGCAGCGTCCGGCCAGACCGTTCCACAAACTGGAGTGTTAATGGAGCCGCTCTGCTTAGGAGCCCGCAGCTTTGATGTTTCAATGCAGACCATGTGCTTTCTTTTTTTTTTTTTTTTTTTTTTTTATGTTCGCTCTCATTCCTGCTCTATCTATTTCACGCTCTTGCTTCTTCCCAGATGCTCCCATGCTTGGTTCCCCCTCGGTGTTCATCTGTGAGAGGCAGGTATGAAGGAAATTTGTGTGCTTGCTGATGTGGGATCTTGGTGTCGGAATCGGTTGTAACCTAGGTACCATGGCTTTTGATTCTCAAAGCTAGTCCCAGCGTCTTGGGTATGTTTTTTGTACACTTCCTAATCTTGATACCCATGTTTATTGGACACGTTTTAAAATGCATGTAAGTCAGTAGCGATCATTGAATGCAGCCACGTTTAGTGCTGAAAACAACCAGACTTTCTCACAAGAATAACGGCAGCTCGACGGTCTAATGGCAAAGAACACATTAACTCGTTAGCTCATGTCTCTTGTTGTCTCAGCTGGCTCTCAGTCCCAGATTTTGCCCAGACCTCTCGAAGATCGATGATGTCACACGGCTGAGGGCCATGATAATCCTAACACCGACGACTTCGGAGTCGAGCGGAAAGGACAACCGAACTTAGTTAGACGTTAGTCTGGTATTCAAATTGGACAATTTATAAAATTAAATGAAGGTCTTCTGAAAACATCACACATCGTGACATAGTTCTTCAGTCGAAAGCTGACACTGGAGGGCTTGGAGTATTGTATATCATATGGCATCAGGAATGAAGTTTCAAGTTTCATCAGTTTGAAGACTATTGCTGTAAGGCATGTCTAAACTCAGGCTGGTCGTTTTTACTGGTCCATCATTTAAAGGATGGACACTATTGTCTCTTATACAAGTACTGTAGTGACTTTTTTAAAAAGATAACTTGAATAAAAAATTTTCAATTTAAGCCAAAGAAACCAAATAGATTCACTGGGAATTGTCTGAACGAGAATGTTCACTTTTTTTTTTTTTTTTTTTTTTTTGCTCGTTTTTGCTTCATGGCTATATTTGGCTGATTTTTGGCAGCGTGATTTGTCCTACATGGTTGACCTGACCCTTTCCAACATTTGAGCATTCCATGTGTGATTTCCAAGCACATGGTGAGCGTTAGCACGGTGTCCTGCTCTAAATCACCAACTTTTTTTTTTTTTTAAGCGATGTACCATTTGAGAACCATCTGAATTTATTGCTGCTCTTACTCCTGGTGCTTCCCTGTTGTGCAGGAACAGTGTATTCTCTGGGCCTGACCCGTCATTACCGCTCGTCCATCTGCTAAAGTTCAGAAGTCAAAGGTTAAAGGCTAATGAAAGTAATGAACGCAATATTCATGCAAGTTAATGGATTTATTTTGGAGGCACCATAATGTGTTTATTGGCAAAGCTGATCCGTTCAAGTGCTTGGTCTTGAAATTCACACACAGGTTTTTTGGTTGCAGTTTAATTGTATAGCGACACAAACACGATGCTGCTTTGGAGGAAGTGTAGCTGGGAAAGCATTTACCTGGTAGTTGTGCCGTTCACATTCACAACTAAGAGTCGGTAGTCAGGGTCGGGGTGTTTTACAAGCAGACGGATTTGCACTGGAGATGCGTCACGTCAAAGAATGTGTTAGGTTGACTCGTTAGTTTGCAGATTAAATGTTTGGGGTCATCAACCCTACAGTTTATTCCTGGTTTATTCAGCAGTAGAACATCTGAAACCACACAAGATTTAATCAGAAGTCACTCTTATAAATAGGCGTTCCTTTTTGTTCCATGATTTAATAGTTTGGTTGTTTCACATACACAAGATGGTAACCTTTTTTTTTTTTTTTATTATTATTATTAATTCCCCCCACCCCCCCACTTTTCTGCAGCAACTTTTCGAAAACCATGGTTCTAGCTCACATGACGATAGCTAGCACTTATTATATTTATTTTAATCATTTCAGACTATGTTTTCTGTAATGTCTTTACAACGTTCTCAGTTTCTTTTTAATCTCATAACCATTACCATAATTTGAACGAAAATCAGTGAGTCACATCTAGCTGAACCAAGGAAATGGTCTGCGACATTTATTCCACAGTTGTACCTCAAGTCTACAGTAGGTGAAAGTTTCAATGGGGACGATGAAGGAGTTTGTGTTATAAGCAACTGAGCTTGTTTAAACTGTCAAGAGTGTTATAAGATTTGATTAGGTTTCATGGTTCAACATTTTCTTCCCCCTCAGGAGCACCGCAGTAAAATCCCTTATTAAAAGTGGCACGATTTGGATGGAGACTTCATTCCTCAACCCCCATTACACACCCTCTGGCAGCCTGAAGTGCTCTTGATGAAGTGTATATTTCAGAAACTCTTAAATTCAGACGTCTGTGTTGGAAGTACTCGTGTATTGAGTTCATGATGTGTTTTTCCAGGATCACCTGGAAACTTGGTTGCAACTACCGTTTCTCTAACCATGCTCAGACTTAGCCAATTGTTTTGTGTTTGTTCCTTGAGTAATGTTTAACTAGCTTTTGTATACTACTTTTCATAGGTTTTTACAGTATATTGCCGTGTGTGCATGTGACTTTTTAAAAAACGTTTTCAAGAATGGGGATATGATGTATTTTTTTTTTTTTCTTTTTTTTTTTTCTGCCACATCACCTCAATCTACTGTACTGTAAACACTCTCAGGCTCTGAAAGCCAAATGGAGAGCAGCAGTTTACCAAAATGACTCCAGGTCTGCTGGATGCTGAATCGTACCCTTGTGCAGCATACTTTCCCCTCGTGAAAGCAAAAAAAAAAAAAAAAGGGGGCTTTTTGTGCTGTAGAAACCTAGAGATTAATTTGAGGCAAATAAACATTTGCAGACACACTGAGCGTTGTGTTGATGGCTAAGACAAGCCTGTGTTGTCTTTTCTGATTCAAATCGCCCATTTTCAGTTCATCAGCCTTGGGTTTTTTTTTTTGTTTTTTTTTAAACGGCATTTAAATGGAGTTACCACTCTCACGATGCTCAAGAGAAACGTCTCTAAAGCCTATTGTTTTAGGTTTGTGGTCTGTCAGTCGGTAGTCCTGAAAGATTTCTTGGACGGCACTGAAAATACAAGAGTTAAGAACATTTGAGCGTCCTGAAGAGAGCATAACGCCTAAATTTGTTGTCATCTCTCTCTCTCTCTCTCTCTGCAGGCCAGCTCCTCAGAGTCCTGGTCAGACCAACGGGATCAGTTCCACAGAGCAAATGGTGGGCCGTTTCAAGGTCGGTGTCCAAGAAGATCTTCTCTTAGTGATTTGACTTAGATTTTATTTTGGCTGTTTAAAAATAAATAAATAAAAATCCATCTATAGAAAACTGGCATATGAAACTTTTTGAAGTCTTGCATATCCAAGCAACGTCCAGTTTTATTGAGACGTCTGTCTCGGGTTACATCCTTGTGTAAAAGCTATTTAGAAAATCGCTGGTTTGGCGATCGAGAGTCTAAAGTGCAGGGTTTCAACGGCCTGTTGTGTTATTCATGGACGAGTGTAGACGCAAAGCAGAAGGCCTAAGGATTGTCCTGAAAAAAAAAAGAATTTAAATAAATAAAAAAATGCACCGTAAGACCGTGGACTGTCATACTTTATTACATATTGGTTATTTAAAGGTAGGGTTTGTACCAGTTATTAGTTATTGTGTAATATTTATCAGTGCCAGTTTTCTCTCTTTGATTTTTTTTTTATGTTCTCCACTCGATCATAAGATCACTGAATGATCTTTTGTGCAACACAAGATAAGGTCTGCTTTCTATTAAAGAAGGAAGATTGCAAAAAAATACTACCTGTTGAGTCCTGATTTAGAGACTGCCAGGATGAGCTTAAATGAAATGATGTAATACAAGATTAACTTAAAAAAAGTTCCTGTGTGTATCGTCAAAAGTCTGCATGTTCAAGGAACCTGAGAATGGAAAAAGTCGATAACGTTGTAAATCATCGTCTTTGTAACAGAATGAGATTGTGAGCAGCAAGGAAGGGGGGGAAAAAAAAAACACTTCATACAGTACATCATCCCTAATATTTGCTTTGCAAATGATTGGTTGCATTATGTATTGTTTTTCTAGTATGGAGTAAACGTTGTATCAAAAGTGATACTGGTCCCAAATCAGGCTGCATCCAGATCATAATTTTTCTCCCTCAGAGTCATTTGTCTTGAATTGAATTATGAGAGGTTTTGAGATTCCTCGCTTTGATCCTTTAGGAAACCCTGCATGTGAGGGACGAGAACCAGAACTACAGAGAGTACTCCATTTCCAGCCCAAAATCATTCTCTCCAGGTCCATACTCTCCAGAACCACCCTCCAGTCCAGAGCGGAAGGGGGGCAGGATCACGCCCACCACCAAGAGGTAAAAAACACAACACACTGGAGCTATTTATTCAGTCGTATACTTACTGGAATTTATTAAAAATGTATTATGCAAAAATCACGGTATCTTACTGTAAGTGTAGCTCCTCCAAAGCCACCTGACTTTCTCCCCATCTGTCTATTACTAACAATTTCCTCCTGATTTACTTTTTCCCCTTTTTTTTTTTTTCCCCTGGAGTTCTCCTTTTAGTAAGATTAATATCTCATGAATCTGGAATGCAGCCACACGTTCATTTGGTCAAATATGTTGCAGATACGTCTACGTTTAATGCTTCATAACTGTAATTACCTCAATGAGTTTTATGAGCTCTATAAACAGCGCGTTTGTTTCAATAACGAGCAGGTTTAATTAGGAAAATATGCTTCTCAACACACAGAGCCTGTTATCTTGATTGCCGCTCAAATTCCCAGAGTTCCTTTTAGCTGCTGTTAAGAAGTGATTACGTTTAGAGATTGAATATACTAAAAGTTTTTCTTTAACCATGGTAAAGAAAACAAAAAAATTTTCACGGTAATGCCTTATCCTCGAGTGTTAGGTATTTCAGTTCTGTTGAAGTTTTGTTCTTCAGAGTAGCAGCTCTGAAATTTGTGCCTCCAAGGACTCCTCGGTGCAGATTTAATTACAGAATCTCCCTTGCGTCTTCACTGTCTCTACCGTTTTTATCCTGTATACAAGGTGTCTATCCCAGGAGACTTTGGGCACGACGTAGGATGCAGTGCCAATCCATCACAGAATCTGATCCAGCAGTTTAAAGATTTAACTTTTTTCCCCACAGAATAATTATATTTCTTTATCTAATTATATTTATAATTATATATAATTATATCGATCATCATACAGTAACTTGTGATTTTTATCATAGAAACAAAACAAATTGTGGTCAGCTTGGCTACATGTATACAGTGGAAACTTAGATTACGAGCATAATTAAAGTGCCTCGTATTTCAAAACGTACAATGACACGTGCGCACACAGACACAAAGAGCAGGCTGATGCAGGGAGAGAAAATGGACCTTTAACCTCTATAGTGAGACTTGCTTTTGCTTTACACACACGCTGTACACACACACGCATACAGACACAAAATAAAATGCTTTACGTGCGCACACACACGTGGTCACAGTGTTATAGTAAACAGTACACGGATGTTGATTATACCAGTAAGAGACGCGCACTAAGACCCAGCAGGGGAGACGATTACCCACAATTCCGCAGTGGCTCAGTTGTGATCACGATACTTGGTGCTCATAAATCAAGACTTTTTTCCAAGTCAAAATTTATTAAAACTCTTTGCTCATCTTTCGGGAACACTCGCAAATCGCGTTACTCGCAATCCGAGGTTTCACTGTATTGCAGTAAGTATAGAAAGCATTTGATTCTGTAAGGCCTATTCTTGACAGGCTGGCATTTGGGGGGGGGTGTTTTAGGCCCTCAAAATCACCCCTAACCCCCCCGCCGTGTAGTCAGCATATGTCACTGAGAGGATGCCATTAGTGAATGAGAATCCAGCAGCGGAAGCAGTCATGAGAACATGTTGCTGCACAGTCAGGGTCCCACAGCGGGTGCCAAATGATGCTGCACGGTTATTGACAATGATTGAGATAAATGAGATTGCATATGGCACCATTTGCATGCATTAGGCTTTGGATACTATGTGCCAAAAATAAGACCCCCTACTGACCATGCTCTCAGTTCTGCCCTCAAACTCCTTGACTGTTTTAATTTTTGAGGTAACTGACAGTTATTTATATTCAGCGAAGACCGAGCAGGCAGGTAGGCACGCAACCTGGGAAGTGCAGCATACGAGCGCGACAGGAAACCAGTGTGTTCGCTCAAGTCGGGTTTTCTAGTTCTTAGGTTTTTGAGGTCAAAATTGCATCTGTAATGTAACTACAGTATCAATCATGCATGCACAATCAATTCTGTTTACGAACAGAAATACTGTATTGGCTATCCGTCTAATTATTTGTATCATTCGTACATTTACCAAGAATTTTTAAGCCCACAGAATCTTCCGAACATCTTAACAGTTTCATGCTGATTCACACCTCCAGGTTTCACTGGCTGTAATGTGGCTTTTATGTTAATGGTCTCATGGATTGTAGGTTCTCATCATCCAGATGAAAATCTACTTGGGTGGGAATCGTATTTATTTATTAATTTTAATTTATCTTCCTTTGTTGAGTTTTCTATGACGATCACTTTAATGTAGTATTTTCTTTACAGAGCAGTAATCATTCACGTCACCTCCAGTTTTATTTAAACAGTATGTTTTAACAATTTCTTTTTTTCTTTTTTTTCCAAGCCCAGTGTTTCATTCCTGGACTTATGAAGAGAAAATTCCCAGTCACCGAGTGTCCAGACCGCTCTCACAGGTATGACCGTTAACACGACTACAGTACGTCTCCATAAATGTTCTAGTGTGGACTAAAGCCAAGCCAATACACAGTTTTCCCTCAGAGCTTACGCCAGAACAGAAATGTAGGCCGTGTATAAATCATCCCTTTGTGTGATGGTTCAGTGCAGCCAAGACACCTAAATGTCTGTTTATAAATGGGCTACATTTCACTCTGTTAAGACACGGTTATGACAGGCGAGTCATAAATCCGTTGGCCAATCAGGTAAGTGAAAAGTTTACCAATTAACTAAGCCAAACTTAAATAGGCTAAAATGTAGTCGCTAAGGTAGTACAATACAAGAAGCCAGTTAGTTGGCATGCTGCTTTAATACAGACAAGGGTGACACAGTGGTGTTTCAAAATGAATAGTATATACTGTACAGGTCTCTGCTTTTAAGATACCAGCTTTAAATCCAACATCCCAAATAATGATTTTTTTTTTTTTCCTTCAGAGAAAAGCTGTTCACTTTAACAAAAGTCCTTTGAGCTTTAATGTCTGTAGGGCAACTATGAGTAGAAAACATTAATACCCCGGACATGTAATCATCTTGTAGTGCGGGCTACTGATGTGTCCCCTCCCGAGTGATCTTTGTCTGCACATGACCTCCTCACATGCGATTTAGTTTTTTAATAGCGTTCATAAATCATATCGCTGTGACGTCACCTCATGATTGCTCAGGATTTGGAAACGACGAATGCTGAGAGAGTAATACAAACTTCATTTGTTTTAGTACTGTATGCGCCCTGCTCCATGGAGTGGGGGACGTCTATAAACATTCAAAAGGTCTTTAATCAGTCTGTACAGCTGGAAGTGGTGAATTAAAAAAAGGTAAATCATCGTGAGGTAGAGGAGACGAATATATACGAGGGGAAAACATTTATTTTACCTATTTAGTGGCTCCTCTTCAGTAAGGCTAATAGTACATGATGCGCTCGTAAAATGTACATCACTAGAAGAAAGTAACGTGCACAGTGGTGGCTAAAAGTATCAAGTGTTGTAAGGGCTTTCTCAAATTCTTCAAAACAATGCGCATCAAAATGATTGTTGTATTGCAAATTCATTGCATCAAATAAATCAATCAATATTTAGTCTAAAGGACGTTTAAAACCTACAGTACTCATGTACAGAATATGGTTTCTTGGCTTCTACTGCGTTCTTCGGATTAGGTCTGGAGATGACCCAGACCACGGCTCCAGAAGCTGAATACCATTGCCATATCGGCAGTTCTTCACTAGTTCTTCAGTTAATTACAGTAGCACGGCTCTTCACAAATTACTTCAAGGTTATCTGCCTGAAATCACCTGATTTGTGCAGAGGAACATGCTGCATGTTGTCTTACTACTTTTTGGCCACCCCTGAATGTTCTGTAGTGAACAACAGAGAGAGAGAGAATGTTCTGTTTCTTAAGTTAGAAAAGAGTGAATTATGTTGTGGGAAATTTCATTTCGAGATATGCAAGCTATGCTGCATCGGCCTGACTCCCACAGAAACTCTGCTCAGGACAGCTGACCGAACAGGAAAAAACAAGCCGAGCGCTTTGATGCCCGATAGCATTCCAGTCATGTTTTAAATGCTGTGGACGTTGGATAAACATACACTCTGTGACACGGCTTATTAAACTTGGTGACGGCCCTGATCCCCCAGCAGAAACAGCGAGACCCTTTATAATGATGGCCGTTTTAAATGGTCATGTGAGGATTCCACATCCGTGGAGTGTGAGGGAGAGAGTGTGTGAGAGAGGGAGAGAGTGTGTGTGTGTCCAAGCTCTTCAGGATAAACATGTAGTTAAATGTGAAGATGATCAACACGTAAAATGAAGAAGCTCAGTTCAGAAAAGGGTCGAGGATGTCAGCTATCTTTCTACAGCGAAACGCCTGAAGTTCTGCAGATACAGGTCAAGAGCTTCAGTGAACGTTCACATCAAAGATCAAAATGGGAAAAACATGTGATCTCAGTGACTTTGATGGTTGTTGCAGCCAGATGGGCTGGTTTGAGAATTTCAGAAACGACCGGTTGCCTGGGATTTTCACGCACAACTGTCTCTAGTGTACACACAGAATCATGCGAACAACAACTGAAGGCTGTTCACAAAGTGCTTTATTTGTAAAATTTTTTTCCATAATATCAGATACATTTTTGAATCTGACCATTTGTATTTTTTTTATAAATTGACACATTACACTTATCTGTTTAAGATAGGCATGTTATCCATTTATAGCAATCCTGTGACCAGACTATGACCACTCTTTATTTCAGTGCTAGCAAAACTGTCTGCTTTTTCATCAGATGCGTTTTTGTTTGAGATTGCATAGACTGTAGAGATTGTAGCCGCCTTCTCGTTTGTCATCTTGTGCGTTCTGTAATTCTTTTCCGCTCACCGTGAATATAAAAGAACAGATACTGTATAAGAGTTGTCAACTTTCTGGCAGCTCAAAACCATTGACGAACATCACATTTCTGTCTATACCTTTAACCTAAAGCGGGCTTTTATTCACAGGAGACTATTTTATTTATTTTCGTGTTGAAGGATCATCTTGTCTTGTGCTTGATCTTGGATCATATATCCACTTTACATTAATCTTAAAGCTTAATAAATAATATTATCAGCTGGCAGTTGTATCGCATCATGTTCTACAGATACAGCATCAATGTGGGTCAAGAATATAAAATTTAAAGAGGTAACATTTGTCTTCTTTCTCTGGTTCTTCAACCTTCTTGTCTGCCTTCCAAAATGAATAAATGGCTAATAGAACAGAGAAAAACAAAAAAAAATCCACTTGACCCAAGCGCCCGTACTGCTATTTCCCCCACCACTTATAACCACAAATAACATCCAGCCATTGTGTTGAAAATATTATAAAAATTACGATATGCATTTATGTTCCTAAAGCGTTCCCAGTTATACACACACGCTGGAATTTGTGTAACATAACATTCATCTCACTGGTCATTAATCCAAACCTGGGTTATGCAGTAAATCTGTGCTCACACATCGATTAACCCAACATCCCTGTACAATTACTGTATAATTTACGGTCCGTCCTAACCAGGGTCAGCACCCTCTTTAGTACACTCCATCAACAACATTGCTGCCATTCCTCTCACATCCCTTTTGCTCCCAGTTTAAAACATGGGAATAACAATATTGTTTTTATTTTATTTATTAAATTTTTTTTTTTTAAAGAAGTGGTCTTAGCGGCTTGGAGAGATGGAGAGTCGTGCCCACCCACGTTAAGCCACATGCTGAAATACAGAACACGATTTCGAATAAAGTGGCTGATGCTTCTTTCAGGAACGTGACGCTGTGTGCTCAGTCTTTATCATCACAAGGAATGTGAAGAGTCTGTCGGGTCAAACGCAAGCTCGTGTAAACGCAGGGAAGGGCCGAAGGAGGATGAGACCCACTCCGCGTGGTGCCTGTGAGGGGACAAACATTTCCCTTACAGACTTCTGAAGATCTGTTCGCATTCGTCCATTCTGCTCATTTTTCATCCGCAACTTGAATCCCATCATCTATCTTTTTCTCTTTTTCTTGTCTTCCCTCCAGTCTCTTCAGGGAGCACTTTACATGCATACTTGGGCTTACAGAGCTGAAGGTTTATTGTTCTTTATTTATTTTTATTTTTTTTCCTTTTTCTCGCTTTCATTCTTTCTTTCCGTCTTGGAATGGAGTGTGTCCATAATTTGCGCGTGTGTGTTGTAAACCGTGTTCTCTGTAGATTCTGCCTTCATTTGAAATCCTGTTATAAATCTGTGAAATGTTTTCCTTCATCCGTTTTTCTCGATCGTGGTTTGGCCTGACAGGTTTTGGGGGAGAGCGTTGTGTGTTCCTGCAGCCCGGAGACACGGAAATCCAGCCACCCACTTCCCAGAATTCAGGAGGTGCAGTGCGGTTTCTGCTCGATGAAAAAGCGACATGATGTTTGGCCAGACCTTCAGTGCTCGTGTGTGTGTGTGTGTGTGTACCAGAGCCTGCGTTTCTTCCTTGCGTTCACATCGGTATCAGGTGATAGAGCACATTCTAGGCCTTTTTTCCATTCACTTGCTCTTTAAGCAGAGACATTGTGAGTGAAGCAGGGAAATGTCCATTTACGACGCAGGCCTTGCTGGCTGAGCGAGGGAGTCAGGCGGAGAGCAGGATAACGAGGGGAGTAATCCATCAGCGCTGCCTCGCAGGGTGTAGTGTGTCCTGAGAAAAGTGGCACGTACAATGGAGGCTCTGATGCAAAGTGTATGGTGTTGGCTTTCCCGTCCATCTGAAGCACAGGCTGCTCCTTGTGTACCACAGCCTGGTGGAGATGTGTGAGGAGGGGGTCTGTTCTCTCTCTCTCTCTCTCTCTCGGTGTCTCTCTCTCTGACTCTTTTCACTCCTCCCTCTCTTATCACAAATGACCCATCAGGGACACAGAGGTGGCCTTTGTTACCAGTCTTCCATGTCCCAACATGCACAATGTCCCATGCTTTTTCTTTTCTTTTTTTCTTTTTTTTCCTCCC
>JAOTQY010000033.1:4183692-4197183 GCA_026413445.1 Dolichallabes microphthalmus
TAAAGCGGTATAGAAAATGAATGAATGAATAAAAAGCTCCTGATGATGGATGCTCCTGATGAGATCTCTGCAATATAAACATAAAAAGGTTAAAAAGTCATTTTTCTGTTCAACAGATCCTAAAACAAATATTGACTGTATAACGGATTAAGTTGCTTTTTTTTTTTTCTACCCCATTAGGAACTTTTACTCTGAGTTCCTGTCATGTGACTGCGCCCTCCAGTGGGTGCCGGGTTTCTTCCGCACGAGCTCAGCCAGACTCGGAGATGAGACGCTCTGCATGTACCCCCGAAGTTTCCAGGGCAGGCCGCTGCAAGAACTGAAAGAGAGCGACCTGACCTGTGGTGAGAAACGCCATCCACATATTTTACGTTAAGATTGTTAACAGATCTGAAGATGACTGGAAAACAGAGGAAGTGTCAATTCACAGAAATTCTGTTGCCACTTTGAATAATTGTTTTCTTAGGATCGCTGAACTCCCTCGGTCTGGGTCGTATCCTCGCCGGAGCTCAGTTTAAAATCCCGCTCGCTCATTTTCCATAGCCGTCATTCCGTGCACATCTTTGGCCACTGGGGAACTGATTCAGTTTCTCCGTTGCTTTTTGTCAGCCCACATGTGATCCTTCTGTTGATCTTTATGGTTTTTGTTTTTTGTCCCTTTTTTTTCATGGGGTCTGAGACCAGACTCCCTCCTGTTGTTATAATATCACCTCATGTCACCATTCCTTCCCTCTGCAATGTATAAAACATATTTGCATTGGCGAGCAGCAGATGGAGATGAATGCCTCCGAGTAATTCCGCTGCGGTTTCAGTGTTGTGAAAAAAAAAGCCCTGAAAGCCACTAAACATCTCCGATTCAGCCAGGCTCTTTCACAATTATCCCAACGCGGATGAGCTATAATAGAGCATCAAAACACCCAAGGAAAATGATCAAGGAATTTTTTCGTTCACCGCTTTTTCTCAGGAAAGAAAAAATTGTAAGCAATTTCCCCTTTTACGATTAATAAGATCAGTTTCCAGCTATTACCTAAAGGGAATAAATAAACTGGCCTGACTTGTAAGTTTTTAGATCACTGGCAAATATATTATATTTATATTTCCTGGATAAAGTACAAACTATATCTCTATTCATGAAAAACTTCATTGCTGCATTTTCCAGAAGGCCCCTTGGAGCTGCACACTCTGTTTCTGCTACCCTCTCTGCGCCAAGTCGTGTTTAAGGGAGACAGGTTGCCTTTCCACTGTACTGCTGCCCGGGTGGACAAAATCACGGCCGTGCACTGGCGCCACAAAGGCCGAAGTGTCAGGAACAACCCTGAGAGTGGCGTTATTCTAGAGGAGAGTGTTCTACATGACTGCACTGTCATCACCAGGTATCCATACAGCGCGATTTAATTAAATTGATCAGCACAACTTTACTTTTTTTCTATGTAAGGCATCAAGGAATGCCTTTTTCTTGTTGTTTTTTTAATACAGTGAGCTGATCTTGTCGAATGTTCACGTCGATGCGAGCGGCGAGTGGGAGTGTGTGGTGACGACGGGACGAGGGAATGTCTCGCGTAGCGTGGAGATCGTCGTTCTGGAAAACAGTGCCACGTTCTGCCCTGAGCAAAGAGTGTCCAATAATAGAGGAGAGTTCAGGTGAGGTTGAAACACGCCAACGCCAAACTATGATCACTCTTCTAATGAACTATTATTAGGATTAATGTCTAAAAGGAGCTCTGACATGCTATTCTATAGGTGGCAAAGAACCTTAGCTGGAATTACTTCATATCAGTACTGCCTGCAGCTGCGTTATCCATCCTTGGCTGGAGGGGGTGCTGTTGATCAGAAGAGAGCGTCTCGGCACTGCGATCGCTCCGGGCGCTGGCAGGAAGGAGACTACTCACAGTGCCTCTACACCAATGACATCACTAATGTCCTTCATACGTTCATGCTGGTAGGTTATCAACGACGTGGTTTATAAATTTCTTCAATGCTGCACAATGAATCAAAATCGCCCTCAGCATCAATAGGCGATTCGTATCAACCTCAGGAGTGTTACAAATAGAAAAGAAATGCAATAAAACATAAATGGTGTTTGCAAACAAGGCCATGTGTGCTAAGAAGGTGAAAGGACCAAGCATGGATCCTTGAGGTACACCAGTTGCAGAAGAATCAGGTGGTTCTTTTTATCAGTAAAAACTTTCTGGTGGTTTCTCCAAAAAAAGGTGAAAAACTAAAAATATGTACACTTTGAGTGTTACTCTTCTGTGAAAGGAAAGAACGTAACTTTTACTTTAGACTTTATCTCTGAATTCTGACTGTAATCTCAACTTTTTTTCAATTAGAATTATGATTTCCTTTTTTTCTGATGACCTTTGAATGTACCAGAAAACATCTTGAATCAGACTAAATGCTACATAAAGTTAAAAGAAAAAGTATAAATCTTTGTGTTCTAGATGCCCATCAATGCCTCCAATGCCATGACATTGGCACACCAGGTGAGGACATACACGTTGGAGGCAGCAGGCTTCACAGACACTGTGGATGTTTTCTACGTCTCACAGATGATGGATAAATTCCACAATTATCTCGATCAGTCTCGTGAGGTTAGTAAAGTTCCCAGTTTCCAGCATGTGACAGATATACAGTACAGTACTGCCGAATCTCTTATGGCTCAGTCTAAGGGCTATTAAGTCTTAATGTACTCTTTGGTGTTTCAGCTGTCAGAAGTGCTGGTGGAGATGGGCAGTAACCTGATGCAAGTGGATGATAAGATCTTGTTTCAGGCTCAGAAGGATCAGAAAGCGTGCAGCACTGTGGTCTGCTCTCTGGAGACCTTAGCATGGCCACAGCTTCACCCGAATGCCCAGGATCTCTCCATGGTAGGTGGTACGCTAGGATTCACATGAAGTTTCTGGGAATGCAGTGTATCTGTAAAGGAAATAGTCATTGAGTTTATCCTCCCAGAATGCACTGCTGTGCGGCCTTAGGGCCAATTCACGCTAGTAGAACAATCGTAGCATTCATAAGCGACGAGCATGGGTCATGGCTTGACATATTAGGCTTGTTCCAGGGCAAATACTGCCGTAATAAGATAATGAGTCTAGTCACATCATAGAGAAGAAATAATGTTTAGAATGACATTGCATGACATAAGGGTTTGTGCAAAAAGAAAAAAGAAAAAGGTATTTCAATGTTTTCTCACAGATATCTCAGAACATCGTGATGGAAGCTCACTTGATACGCCCCGCCCACTTCACTGGCATGACCTGCACCGCTTATGAGAGATATGATAGCTCTAGTGCCAGCGGCTTGGCCGTGATCGAATCCACCCAGGAGCAGCACTTCCGCTTCCGCTGCACGACAGGAGCGCACAACATGTCTTTAAGCGCTTTCCCTTTAAAGGTGAGACAGAAATAAAAATAAAACTTTCGAAATCCTGGAGCGTACAGTAGCTCTGTCTTAATACTCATTTCTTTCTCTCCCTTTTTCTTTTGTTTTTAAATAGAATGCTGTAGCACTTGCGTCGGTCTCTTTGCCGCCATCCCTGTTTCCTCCAAACGCCCCCGCGGACTGTAAACTGCAGTTCGTAGCTTTCCGTACCGGACGATTCTTCCCGTTTATCGGAAACTTAAGCAGTGGAGCTCGTAGGAGGAGAGTGAACACGCCGGTTATCTACGTAGGCCTCGGTGAGCAACCTGGAATTTTTTTTGCACAGTGATGAAAAAGTCATAATAATAACTTAACAACTGAAATCCTGTGAAACTGGTGTATCACATGTCGTTAAATTGTGTAAATGAGGAAACCTGGAGGAAAAAGAAACACTCAGTGATGCTTAAAATCTAACTGACATTAGTACTACCAATGCAACACCTCAGATCACCCAGAAATCACATCCTGTTATTTGCACTCTCGTAGACGGATGCACCATGTGGAACCAGTCAGCTCCCATCATCGTATCTCTGCGACACACGTCTTCGGGTAACGACCCGGTAGCTGCACACTGGAGTCTCCACGACCTGAAGCATAACGGGAGTTGGAGTACAGACGGCTGCCAGCTAGCGCACAGTGATGCTAGCATATCGATGCTACGCTGTACCGTACTCAGTAACTACGCGGTGCTACAGGTAGGTAATGCCAAAAGTACTGTACGGTACTATTGTTTAACCGTATAGCAGCAAAACAAATACCAGTATTTATGTTGTAATAATGCAAAAGCAGCAATGGACAACTTTTTTCCTGCAGTAAATCCTGTCTATCTAATGAGCCGCTCTAGCCTGTCTGCGAGAGACTCATTCCTTTAAATAGGGAGGACACATCTCCCATTACTAACAGATATTTAACACTACATACCTCTTATCCTGACACCAGGCGAGGGGTATTATATCTGACCTGGCTTTTGCATGTCTCTGGAAAGCTGCCTGACGTTGATTGAGTGAATCTTTAATCGTGGCTGCGTGCTTCTTGGCACCGACTCTGCCTTTCTGAGCATTTATGTCATATCTCAGGACGTTTGAGTTTAATTAGAGCTTAAGTTTCATATAAACTTTGGCGAAGCAGCGGTTCAGGAACGCAGTCGTAGAGACGTTAATGCAATTAGTCCCTTGATGTGAAGGCATAGTATGTGGCTTTTGTAATGCTTCTCTCTCTCACACACACACACACACACACACTTTCTCTGTTCCAGGAGGTGCCAGAATTCCCAGGCCTGCCTTCTGGTCTGGTGGAAGTGCTCCACCCGGTGGTGTACACCTGCACTGCAGTGCTCCTCCTCTGCCTCTTCACCATCATCTTTACATACATTCTGCACCACAGGTAGTGACACATTAAGGCTGAATTGATTCGTTTAGTGCTTACACACTATTACACGATTACAGCGTGTGACATGAGGAAGTCCATCTCCAAATAAAAAAAAAAATCATTCTCTATTCTTTTATGTCCTTAGCTCTATTCGAATCACTAGGAAAAGCTGGCACACTCTACTCAACACCTGTTTTCACATCGCCATGACGACTGCGGTGTTTGCCGGTGGCATTACTTTAACCAGCCACAAGATAGCGTGTCAAACGGTAAGGATCCTAAATTGTCCAAGTGTCATGTAAAACATGAGAACAAGGGTTTATAGTACAAGATTAAAACTGTTTTGTCGTGTTATGCGTGTGTGTGTGTGTGTGTTAGGTGGGCATTGTTCTCCACTATTCTTCATTGTCCACTTTGTTATGGATCGGCGTCAGCGCACGGGTGCTCTATAAAGAAGCCTTGTGGAGGTCTCCACGGCAACCAGATGGTGAGGGTGCAGCCGTGCCCACTCAGCGGCCCATGCTCAGGTCAGTGACGTCATCTATAGTAAGTGACACTAGAACATGGTAACTTGTTGCACTGTGCCCCAATCACTTTTTTTTTTGTATACATTCATACAGTATTATATCATATGAGAGGTGTTGCTTTACAATACACTTTGTCTATCTGTAAACGAGTTTTCATATTCCCTCACTGAAAAAGGTTTTAGGCCTCCGAGTGGCGCAGTGGTAAAGTGCTCGCCCTATCATCCGGAGATCGCTGGTTCGGTTGATACTGTAACCTCTCTCAGCCGGAGGTCTAGAGAGAGCTGATTGGCCGAGGGATGAGAGGTACTTCAGGGGCATCTCTAAGCTCACGCAAGTGGAAGGGGCGGATAGCGCTGTCCTCCGAGTGTGTTACTCCGCCCCCAACGGTACGTGAGCGATCAGTTCGAAAAGATGCGGCCGACTGGCGTCACGTGGTTCGATGGAAACATGGGATAGTCTTCGGCCCTCCCGACTGAGTGGTAGTAGTAGCCTTAATGTGGAGCCCCCTAGTGACGGGGAGGAATTGGACACGACACGGATGTTTCCGTTCCATATTCTGCCGTTTACTCTCAGGCTCGTAGTGATGAATCCATGTCTCATCACTAGTACCGGTTCTCTTTAAGAAACTTTCACCATCCTTAGAGCATCACAATTCTCCAGATTCTGTTTGCAGATATCCAAACGCTTATGTTTATGCTCTTCCATGAGTTCACTTATACTACTGTACATTTCACTGAAACCAATATTTACTACACATGCTTGGGTCTTACACATATCTATATATGAAAGTGCTGCTTTGCCTCTTCATATCATGGGTTCTTGTTCTCAAGTACTTATAAAGAATAAAGTGTTATTATGTGAGACTCAAAGAGAGGACAGACAGGAGCAATCCGAGGATATAAAGCACCATTTAAAGACAAGCATGCGAGTGCAAGACCACCCTGACACAAAACCTGACTAGTCAAAGAGCACCATTGTCCTTACAAGAACCAAGAGCCATCTGTTACTGTGGAACAAGCATGACTCGAAAAAAAAGAGACCAGGAAAATGTACAGTGAACGGATTCGATAAAAGTGGCCATAAATATAATACGAGATCATGCTTAGAGTCTGTCATGCATGCTGACATGCACAAGCTCACTGTTCTCCTTCTGACAGGGTTCTCGGACTCTCTGTAAAACTGACCTCGTGTGTCGCTGACCTCCATACATACGGCCTGCTATTGGGGATTAATTCTCCTGTTCCTCATTTATAACACTTCTTCTTCAGCCTCGCTTGAGAAACTAAAGACTATTTTATGTCACATCACCATGACCAGCACGATGTTAATAAATCCAATTAAATAGATCACAGGATATTGAAAACGGCTGAAAGTGCATGAGTTTTCAGTGATCCTGGTCCACCAGGATTGAAAGTAATACTTGTAAAAGTTCCTGTTATGCTAATACTGGAGACTCCTTCCTTAAACGCTGAATAAACTTCTTCTTACATAAGGGATTACTTCAACAATTATACATTTTTTGGGGGAATCAACCAATGTTTTAGTCTGTTCCGACTGCAAATCCCAAGAAATTGCTTGCAGATTGAAGGTTCATCCATAACCTTTGCCTGTCTTCCCCTCTCTGTAGGTTTTATTTGATCGGCGGCGGCGTTCCTCTCATCGTATGCGGCATCACCGCAGCTGTCAATATTAACAACTACGGAGACAACATTCCTTAGTGAGTAGGATATTTAGTACATTTCCTTTAAGTACATTGCAAGTTTGTGAACACATCAAATTCCCATTTTGAGATTTAGTCCTTTTTTGCTGTTTTAATAACCTCCACTCCTTTGGGAAGGCTTTCTACTAGATTTACTAGATTTGAAATTAAATGGCATGATTTTCAAAGTTGACATTTCCTTTAGCGCCCTTTCAGGATTTCTGTGAACGCACTGTAGCTCCTTTAAAAAGAACAGAGCACTTTTTGTTTGTCCTTAAGTAATTCATTGCCCTTTCTGACCTTACTCCATCTGACACTTTGGCAGCTGTTGGTTGGTATGGCAGCCCAGTATCGGCGCTTTCTATGTTCCCGCCGGCCTGGTGATCCTGGTGACCTGGATCTACTTCCTGTGTACCATCGCACGCTTGAGATGCCGAACCTCCCAGAGTGCTAAGGAACCTCCATGCGCCATCTCTGGATCGTCTCCCTTACCCGAAACCCAGCCGGCTCTAAGTGGCAGCACTAGTTTACTTTCGACTGACTCTGCAGTTGGTCCAATGCAGGAGGTGCAGGAGGACCAGTATTCACTGAAAGTGCAGTTCTTGGCACTGGTGGCGACTCAGTTAGTTTTTCTGCTCCTGTGGTCTTGCGGTGCGATGGCTATGTGGCACACGGACAAAGAGAGGAAGTTGTTCAGCTGCCTGTATGGCGGAACGGCGACAGGTTTGGGAATATTCTTGGTGCTTCATCATTGCTTCAAACGCTTAGATGTCCAGGCAGCTTGGCTTGGATGTTGCCGGGGGTACCATCGCTCGCAGGCGATCTCAGCCTACAGCCAACCCTGCACTGCGACCGCTGGAGTCCAGAGCCCTTCTGAAAGGGGCTCGCAAATTTTTGTCGGTTCTGTTCCTCCAGCAGAGCAAAGCAATTACTCTTCTTCTGCCAGGTCATCCTCCACGCCAAGTGGCACCAGCAGTGTTGGCGCTGGTCCCTGCAAGCTCACCAACCTCTTGCAGGTGACCCAGGACAATGCCAACAATGCTACACGCGCTCTGGCAGCCACCAACACCAGCACCAGCACGGAGAACAACACCAAAAACAAACCTGCCAACAACCTGTTGCTGCCAAGTATTAACACCACTTTACCTGCTCAGCAGCAACAGCGAAAAAAGACTAGCAGTAGGACTAAGACAGGAAGTGGCCAGTACCACCACCGGGGGGAGGGAAGGGCACATTATCGTCTGAAAGCACTACGAGGTGGTGGGGGCAGTGTAGGTGCCTTGGGCCCACCAGGGGTGGACCAGATCAACATTCATCATGTTCCTAGATATGCATCCAGCGAGAATGGAAGTCTTCGAAACAGCCATTCGGAGAGCCATAACGGTCCGCTGACCAATGGGAGACACCGCGGGGAAGGACCAGGAACAAGTCCTTCAGAAGGAAGCGATGGAGGAAGCAGCGGAAGCAGGAAGCCTTTCCCGCTTTTGCCCTCTATAGCGAGTCGGGTCGCAATGCAGCAGAACGGACAGAAGCGCAGTGCGAGCAGGGACAATCTTAAACTGGTCACTGCAGCTGATAAAGACTTGAAACGAGGTTCATATCTGATGAACCCCGACACCATAACAGCCACCAGAACTACAAGCGGCACAACCTCATCGACTCTACCTGCCACATCGAATGGAATGCTGAAAGGTTCAGGGATCGCCCTGGAAGCGAGCGGCTCGGACCATTCGCAGGGTTCGATCGGGATGAGACCCGGAGTTTGGAAAAGTGAGACGACGGTGTGATGGCGACAAAAGTGTGCCCAAGCATTCTTTGTTTAGGCAAGCGTATGGTGACTGCCTCAGTCCCAAGTGAAACGTTGGGTCTCTTCCAGTATTAATCTCTCTGACGTTTTATTTGCAGTGATGTCCAGTGAGCTTCAAAGAATTTGCACCTACCACAAGCACACCAGACTGTTTTGCAGAGCGTGTATTTGTTAAGGTTTCATGAGGGATCCTGTACATTTTTGTACTATATAAAGCAGGAGGCTCTGTGCCTCGGCCTGGTCGTATTGTTTTAATGAGGGAGAGAGAGAAAGAGAATTGAGGGGTTTACAAACTGTATATGCAAAAACTGAACCCTTTCCAAATCAATATTTTTTTTGCATCAAGAAATGATGACACAGTATTATTTATCTGTGATAGATGTGCTTGATGTTTAGAATATAACATCTAACATGTGGTTTAAAAGCTATTGCGACGAAATGAAGACCTTATCTGTAAGCTTTTTTTTTTTTTTTTTTTTTTTTTAATCTATGCATATCAGTGGAAATGGACCACAAAGTGCATTTGGAAAATCTTTTGCTCATACAACCTGTTTTTTTCTGTGTGTGTGTGTGTGTGTGTGTGTGTGTGTGTGTGTTTGTCATGCTTTGTGTTTGCTGGTTACATAGCGAACGTGCACATGTGCACATAGTGAGAGATGTGTATGTCTATGTCCGAATGTCTGTATGAATGAATGTATTAATTGACAATTACAGTATTTAGCTTTATTTCCTCTCCAGCACTGATAAATACCTCTTGGCCTTACTTAATCGTTCCAGTATTAAGGACTTGCGGTGAGTTCACTTCTTCCTTTCCTAGCTTTGTTTGTGGAATATCTATTGGCACCGGGGGATGCTGTGTGTGTGTGTGTGTGTGTGTGTGTGTGTGTGTTTTTTTTTTTTTTCTTATGTTGCAAGACAGGAAATAACTCAAGTCTGTGTGTTATTACTGTCCCTCTTGTGTGTCAAAGGTCAAGATTATAATGAAAAACACAGGTCTAGACTGCCCTCTAGTGAGAGGACCATTTATCAAATGCACTGCCAAACCAAACATACTGCCAAGTCATAAAGGCTATGAGTGGGGATTTTATTAGCGTTGTGTTGAAATAAATTTGGGTGGAGATTTTTTTATTTGTTTAATCATGTCTGACATGGTTTTCCTGTAGCACTTGGAAAAAAAAGAAGTCCACCTTTGATTAAAACCTTAATAAAGCACAAACTATGTATTAGCAGATTCAGGGTATTTTCCTTCTTTTTTTCTTCCTTTCTTGTCTCAATTGTTCTCTTTTCTTTCCTTTCTTTCTCAGGTGTGCTCATCACCGCCGTCATACTAACATATTGTTCAGTGCTAACATCTGCGTAGCTTTTCTCTGGTTGTAATAGATGAACAAATGTACAGGACCAAAAAAAACTCTATTTAAGGAACTATTTGAAGGAACCAGGTTGAAGACGTGATTAAACAGTCTAGATTCATCAAGCAATACAGTATAGCAGTGTAATGTTGTTAATTGTACATTTAGAGCACTTAGAACAAACTGAACACCAATTTTTTGTTTCTAATACAATTTAAAGAAAGGAAGAAAGAAAGAAAGAAAGAAAGAATATCCCTGGTCTTAAAAGGGGAGAAACAGTGTTATTCCAAAAAACATTAATTTCATTTACAAGTCCTGCATATGCCAAGAAGTAGCTTTTTTAAATATTACATCATATGCAATTTCATGTTATTGACAATGACATTTTTTTACACTTCGTATCATGAATCTGTCTTCGATTAAAGTTTTTCGCCAGCTCTACAGTATGTTCAGGGATTTTTTACACCAAAGAAGCGTTTTTAAACATCTCCAGTATCCAGTACTGCTACAATATTTGTCAAGTTTTCCAATTGTATACACAATCCCAGAATTAGGCAAACATTATTACAAGTTCCATAACATCAGTATTTATTATAGCGTATGTCACAAATCAGATGAGCTTTCCTTTTATTGCATGTTGGATTCCAGTCTGTTTTATTAGTAACATGATGCTGTGTACGGTTGAACTATCCTTTTAAAAACAGGCATGACTTATTGTGATCTTTCTTTTTTTTATCACTAAACGACTGCATAAATTCCATGGTTCCGAATTTGAAGTCGAATGAAAACATGATTGTACCAAGCATTTGTCTTGCTTTTAAATGATATATGAACTTGTTTGTGCCACGGTTTATCAAGCCATGTGATTTTTTTTTTTGTTCTGTCCCTATGCATGAAGTTTTTGGTCAGCAAAAAGTATTTGATAGGCTATTTATCAATTAATGATGGTTTCTACTGTCATCTCGAGTTTTTAAAGGGATATTTCATGTTTCGTGTATATTTATATGTCACTTTGCGTCAATATGAAAATTCCTTTTTCAGTTCCAGTAATATATTTGCTGTTTGTGCCTTATAAAAATTCTGATGCAAAATAAAGACTTTCTAAATATCTTGGTGGTTTCTTTTCATTATTATCTTGTGTCTTGAAAATCAATATGCATGACAAAACTGCATAACCTCCGAAATAAGGCAGACAATTGCATTCGACCGGTGGTGCAGGATCTCTCCGTCACTCCGCAGTTCATTCGCGCCTCATGGATTTAGAAATAAAAACATTTTCTGAACGATTGCCAAAAACAAATTTTCACGTCAATGTGATAATGACAAAAAAAATGTAAACAATCCAGCTTGAATAGAATAGAATGGGTGTGAAAGAATTGACATGAACAAAGAAAGGTGTACAGGCTTCTCTCCAATTAAACTAATCACATGCGTAGGTAGATCTCTGTGTATGCAAATGGGGAAATCAAGACAATCAGCAATCCACCAATCACTGAGCAATTCTTTTAAAATTATTGGCATGGACAAGAAGAGTAACCGTGTAACTTAGGAATATTTTATAACACTGTAGAAATACTTCATGATGGTTTGGAGCTGCACATGCTGCTCCTGAGCTCCCAGTGATCCAGACCCCCTCTGCCCTTTGCCCCTGTCTGACGTCCTGGTGCCGAACTGGGCTCCATGTTAACTTAGACATCTTCAGTTATATTGAACTTCCAGCTGCCTAACACAGTATGTCTGCATAAAATTCCTGCTATCTGTTATCACCCAAATGATGATGGGTTCCCTGTTGAGTCTGGTTCCTCTCAAGGTTTCTTCCATCTCAGGAAGCCACCATCGCTGTCGCCCTTGACTTGCTCATCAGGGACAATCTAATCATTATGCTCTGTATACACATACTCGCTCATACACATGTCCATAATTTTCTTTTAATTTTGTGAAGCTGCTTTGAGACAATGGCCATTGTTAAAAGCGCTATATTGAATTTAAAAAGACGAGAATCCAAAAGAACCCATGGGATTTATTTAAAAAATATTTCAGATCTATAAGATATACAGAACTGAGAAAAAGGCAGACGTTCTGTAGAGTCAGGTAGAGATTGTGAACAAATGGTTCCTGGATGTGTGGTTCCCACTGTGAAGCTGTGGAGGAGGAGGTGTGATGATGCTTTTCTGGTGACACGGTTGGTGACTAAAGTCAAAATTGAGGGCACACTTAATATCTAGCATAGCGACCACAGCATTTTGCAGAGACATGCCGTCCCATCTGGCTTGCAATTAGTGGGTCTATCATTTGTTTTCCAACAGGACAATGACCCGAAACAAACCTCGAGGTTATGTAAGAGCTACAGTATTTGTCCAAGAGTGGCGGAATCAGCCTCCACAATCACCTGATCTACAGGGCGGGTGAAAAGTAACTACAGTAGGCATTAAAAACTGGTAATTCAGTCCATATTTATAATACAAATTAATTGAAACAAATTGTACATATACTTTATTATATGATGGTGGCTTCCTGAGAGCATTCAGTCGCTCTGCTACCATTCTGTGGAACTCCCTTCCACCTGACATCTGTAACTTATACTCTCTCTCTCTCTCTCTCTCTCTCTCTTTAAAACCAGACTCAAAACCTACAGTTACATAGGAAAATGAAAGCAAATCTTTAAATTTCAGCATAGGCACTGGTAGTGTCAACCAGTCTTCTAAAGGAAGTCGTTTGTTATATTGCTAAGGTCCTCCTGAATCCATGCCTCAAAAATGTGCCTCCAGTATGCAAGACTGTCTTGCGTAAACCCATAGGAAAAAAAAACACATAAAGAGATCTGGACTTCTTGGAGGCCATTACTGATTGATGTCTGTGTCCAGAGCCAGCGTCCTGGAAAATGCTGGTAAGAGCAAAATGAGGTGGTGCACCAGTGATACTACAAGTTCTTATATTCTGTGTTACTTGCTGACTGCATAATCCCATATACGTTCTGACACAATTTCAGTGTCTACATTTATGATTTTTAAAATAATAAAAAATATATATATTGTAAGAGAAGATTTTGTTTGTTTGTTTCATCGCCATTGGCTCATGGAAACCTTAGAAAAGCATTAGTTCATCTTAAAATTCAAGCTGTTCATTTTTTAATATATGCTTATGAGTGCGTAATTGAACTCTACTTTCACAAACGTAAATCTCACACTTTCATTCCACGCACTTCATGGTATCATGCAAAAGTTTTAGCTCATTCCAAAATTCAACAGATGGCATTATACTTCAAAAATAAATAAATAAAATAAAATAATCACTTATTGGTTTGCAATTAAGTTCCATGTGAAC
>JAOTQY010000033.1:4397547-4416739 GCA_026413445.1 Dolichallabes microphthalmus
GATAGGCTCCAGGCCCCCGCAACCCTGTATATAAGGATAAAGCGGTACAGAAAATGAATGAATGAATGAATGAATAACTATATTACAAATGTTACACTTCTGGAAGATATTAAATTGCACTCATCTTTTGGGGGATAACTGATCACAGCAGAAACCACTAGGTATCTAAGCAACAGATTAATCTCAGCATCAGCTTTCAAGCACTTTGAGACTCTCGATCAAAAGAAAAAAAAAGTTCCAATTTTCCCTCCTTCGCTCCTTCTTCTAGCTAAGGACTTTTGGTTAAAGGTCAGGTATTGCTTCTATTACATGTATCATTAACTCCCCATAATCACAGGCTTAGTTCATGCCCAAGCAAACTAAGAAGCATTGCCTACCTTTGGGGGGAAAAATAATAATAGTAATTAATAGGCAGAAAGATTCACCTTCTCAAAGTTTCCTGATTAAAATGATTACTAATTGATCACAGAGCCTGGATCAGTCATGGTGATGGTTTTTTCTCTCTCAGTGCATTTGTTTAACTGACTGCTACAGAATGGAGCTGAGCTGTTATTTATTTTTTTTAATCATTACAACGGGATCATAAATATATTATGACCTCAGTATTAGAATAAACAAATTTAATTCAATAAAATTTTATGTACTGTATATAACACATTTAACAATAGACGTTGACACAAAGCGGATTTGTAAGGTAAATTAAGTATGTTGATCTCTAATTAACAACACAAAGGTGACAGGGGTAAGGACACATTTCCCATGGCATCAAGACAAAGAAAGCTTAAGAGGAACTAAACTCAAAAGGAAACCCATCCTCATGTGGGCCAGGGGTAGCTCAGTGGTTAAGGCATTGGACTACGGTTCGGAAGATCCCAGGTTCAAACCCCACAACCACCAAGTTGCCACTGTTGGGCCCTTGAAACTTAACCCTCAACTGCTCAGATAGAAAAAAAAAATTGTAAGTCGCTCTGGAGCATACATTTAGCGTGTTGCCTAAATGTAAATGTAGGTGACACTGAGTAGTGTAATGGATAATAATAATAATAATTATATAATAAATAAATCTAACCGATTCTGTATACTTTTCCATTATTTGAGGTACCAATAAAAAGCCTGCACCTTTTCAATAAAAGACCCCATGTTTACTAGGGTACTGTAAGAACTTTAAAGCTTAAGCAATCTTTAGTAATATTCTATAGTCAATTAGAAGTTTTACTGTGTGAGCCAAGGCACTGGACTACGGTTTAAAAGGTCCCAGGTTCAAACCCCACCACAACCAGAAGTGTAACCTGAAATGAAATGAACTGTTGTTGTAGTGCGTCTGGTTTAACATGGTGTGCAGTCTCAGGGCCATTCTCCAGACTAACTGGCCAAATCAGACAGTCACATAAATGAATAGATAAATCAATAATTGATAAGTAATAAATTAATAATTAATAGGTAATGGTTTTCTTAATAAAGTGTATGGCACGTTTAACCGTTAGTGGGTTGAAATATTGTTAATGTTTTACTATGATGTTTGAAGTTAAATATCTTTCAGGAAAAATGTCAGAAATATTTATTGTGTTTTAGATCATGAAGAATGTACTTAGGAGCAGTTAATCTTATTGAAGGCAAACATTACCGTTATTTGTTCCACATCCAGGTAGTTGTTCCTTAATGATAATAACGTGTTCCTTACTAGGAAACTTAAGTGTTAAATTTATTTAAATAACAATTTACATGATATTCTTGATTAATATAAAAACAAAGCATTTACTGGGCAATGTTTATTTATTTATTTATTTATTTATAAATAATGATGAACTATGTAGCCTAATTTCACTTGTATGATTGATTTAAGGTAAAAGTGGCTATATGATGATTAATCTGCAGGTGTCTGTCTGTTACAGTGTTGTACAGTTGGACTCCTCTCGCACCCCGGAGCCTCGGCATGTGTTCTCACGCCACACTCTTCCCATCACCGATGTCCACTGTGGGCTGATGGGAGCTCAGGCAAGAGTGGCTACTGCGTCTTTAGACCAGACTGTTAAGGTAAGAATATTTACACGCCCAGCATTTGACAATAATAATTAATCATATGTATTATAATAAAAGAAATACCTCATCATCATTAATCAGAAAAATGGGGGAAACAATAAATCCTGTGATGTATCATGATTTTTGTTTGCTGATTCATGGATCGCCACACTTACTCCAAAATCGTTTTTATTTATTTTATTATAATGTTTTAATTTCGAAAGTGTTTGCATTTGAGGTGGTAAAATGTTTCTCTTTATTCCGAGAGGTTTTGTGCTTTAGATTATTCACACATTGGCAGACAGCACAGTGTCCTGTGTGGTACGAGCAAATTAATTGCTAAGTTTGTTTCAATTGATAATTGATCTCCCTTTCTGCATATGAATTTTATTCATCTGATCTTCTGATTCTTTCAGTTTTAGTATTCACCTCCATCCAGTTTTTAAAATAATTATGTCCTATATATAGACCATGTTAGTTTTGTCTAAAGATTTAGATGTTCGGTTTTACAAGATAACTATCTATTCACGCACCCACTACTTTATTAGGAACACCTGCTCATTCACTCGATTATAAAAACCTCACCTGCTCTTTTTCCATTTTTAATCACTCAGTTTGAGCTCTGTATCTGCACTCTGTAGCTTCAGATTACTCTTACTGGATGACAAGAGGGCAAGTGGATGTCATTTGGTCTTGTAGCTCTTCCTGTCCCCAGTGGGGGTCACTAGTCACCAACCGCTACGACATTATCGTGATACCTCGGTGCCGATTAATATTGCGATTCTCTAAGTATCATAATTTCATAAATATTTCAGTTTTGTTACAAATGGAAAAGGTTTCTTAACGCAATGGCATAAAAATGCACTTCTGTTGCACAGCTCAGAAGTTTGTGCACTCGACATAGATCCGGTTGTAAGTCCAAGGCTCATCGGTCCAAGGCTCGAGTGTGTTACGACGCCCCCAACGGTGCGTGAGCGAGCAGTTCGAAAAGAAGAGGTCGACTGGTGTCACGTGGTTCGGAGGAAACGCGTGACAGCCCCCGGCCCACCTGGCTGAATGGTAGTAAGTAGCCTTAATGTGGGAGCCCCCCCTAGCGACGGGAGGGAATTGGACATGACTAGATTGGGGAGAAAAATCGGGGGAAAAGAATTGGACAGCACTAAATTTATAAAAAAAATAAAATAAAACAAAAATGTAATCATGTAATCATTAAAAAAAAATGTAATACATGAATCAGCACACACAAGAATCGCTATTTGTAACTGAATAGATTTTCTGAATAGCCGTTTCTGCCAGCAGAATTGAATGTTTTTTGTTTTCAGCACCAAAGACACTTACGTGTGAAAATGATCAGCAGATAATCAGCACTTTCTAAAAATACTCAAAACAGCCATTCTGATACCAACGATCATAAAAGTATCAGGGAAATCAAGATCACATATTTTTTCCTTAATTTTTGTTGTGTGATGATAATGTTCAGAACATTTATATACCCAGTTAAGTTGAGCTATGGAGTTAGCTGGACTCGGCCATTTATTTGGATTACTGTTCTTATAATGGCATGGCTGGGGGATCGATTTATTGACTGAAATTTGAGTACGTCTGACTCCGCTATGATGGGTAGTGATCCGCCCCTTTCAGCTTGTTAGTATTGTATTCATGGTTGACCTACTGTATTATGTTACAAAACAATCGACAAATAAGTTAACTAGCGGTCAAGGGGTAGAGTAGCTGTGTGGTGAAAACATGGGCAACTTTACAGTTCTATACATTTCGTACATGCTCTATCTGTTACTTTTGTATACAAATGAGATGCATGAAATCCCTTGTGGTTTTGGTGTTGACCAAAGGTGGTGACATCGCCGTATCGCTCGCGGCTTCCTCTGCTTTATCCTGTATTCAGGGTCGTGGGAGGCCTGCAGTCTATCCAAGGAGACTTGGGGCATGAGGCGGGATACACCCTTGACAGGGTGCTAATACATCGCAGGGCACACACACACACACACGCACGCTCTTACACACACTACGGGCAATTTGGGAACGGCAATTCTCATCTGCATGTCTTTGGACTGTGGGAGGAAACCGGAGTACCCGGAGGAAACCCACCAAGCACGGGGAGAACATGCAAACTCCATGCACACACAGATGGGATTTGATCCTGGCCGGGAATCGAACTTTAAAGTACATCATAAATTAAAGTATAGTGTGAAAAAAGTATTATGTAAAGTTATTTCTTAATCTTTGCCAGTCCGCCTTATTTTTACACTTGTATAGTATAAACTTTTTTACGGGGAAACGTTTGCCATCAAAATGCTCTCTCTTCTTATGATGCCACTGCTATTACACTGTACTCACCATGCAGTAGTAGTAATAATAATACCTCCAGTAATGTGCTTTGGGACTCTACCCCAGTTTAATGATGCTTGTATATTGGGTCGTAGGAATTTTAATCATTTTCAAGTAGAACAGAAAGAAACTCAGCTCTCGACTTCTGTAAGGGCTTCAGCATTAACAAGTGAGACATGTTTATTGATTTGGGTTGTGATCCGCCTCTGTCGTGTCATCGTAGTGTCGATAGCTCGAGCCGAATAAATATTTACAGACATGTTTAAACCCACTAATTTTAAATCCTGTTAATGCATAGTTAAATATGGCGGGTCTTTGCCGTTTTATTTATTTTGTTCGCACGCAGTAGTCGGAGACTTTAACGAGAGCTCGTCAGGCGTTCACAAGCCTCTCTGCTTCTTTAAGCAGTTCAGTAGGTTAATTTTCAACAAGAACATGAGCATCCTTCTCCTCCTTCAGTTTTTTATTTTATTTTTAAAAAAAATCTTTGTAAAGTCCCCCTTTGCTCTGTAATGAATTCGACCTGGCAGTCGATGCTCCTGATTAAATAAAATCGGATCCCCGGCGGTAATCCGTTTGGTCGTATCTGACGGTGCAGACGTTCTCGATTTTTCTTTTGCTTCTTCATTCTGAATTTTTAAGTCTCTTTGTATGTAGGAGTTTCTATTCTCATATAGAGCAGGGCTGACTGTAACTACACCAGACACGCCACTTAATTACAGCTAAACATAAACATTTAATATAGTCATTGTTACAGTGATGAGGTTTTATTTTGTTGGTCATAACAATGAAGATATGCCAGCTATTTATGGACTGCGCTCAAGCTCGTCCTCTTGGGTGGCTGGGTTTTTGTTGGTCACTTAGAATAAGATCGATACCGTATAGATTAAACGTCCACGTGGGACGGCCAAAGACTGCTGCGATTGACTGAGGGTGGTAGCGAGCTGTCGCTCTCGGTCTGAAGATTTTCTTAAGCCTCTTAACCACCTGCGAAACAAGATATGGAGGAAAAAAGCTATATCTGTCACACCCGGACCGGTTTAGATGTTTTAGATGCTTTTAAGGGAATTGTATATTGTGTATGGGGTCGGCCATTTCTATAACCTACACTTCATCAGATCACCTGGAAGTGTTGATCCATAACTAAAGGTCACAGTGTCGAATGATTTAAAAACACATACACACATACACACAGCCGAGACTATTACAGATGTGACTGATATCTTTTTTTATCTGTTTTATATGTGAACTGCATTATATTGGAGTTTCTACAAGGTCAGTAAAGTTATCATCACGAATGCAAACTAACACAAGCCTTAGTTTGTTACATCCTCGTTCAGTATATACCAGTGGATTTATTGTTCTTTTGTGCAATTTTTATATTTCCTTAGGGCAATAATAACAAGAAGCAATGTTTTATTCTTTTTTTTTTTTTTAACAGACTCCAGTATGTAGGCTTCTATGAATGGTTGAGATGTTGTTTCATGGTAAAAGTATCTTTACGAAGGCTGTTCAAGTCAAACAGCAGAATAACAACATGGTTATGAGAGTAAAAACTCCCTTTATTTCTCTATATAATCCTCTGCTACATTATGGCTCTTATTCCAGCATTTCACTAGTGTTTGGATGCCATCAAGGTAGAACATATTCTCAGTACGCCAGAGCCATGATCAGACTGCCTAATACATGTCTAAACTGCTGATCTTTCTTGGCCCAAAGATGTGGAAATGGCTTGGAGTGAGGTTAGGACAGTACGGGGGAGTAGTTAGTGATGGAGCCCTGTCCTCCGAGTGTGTTACACCGACCCCAACGTAAGCGACCACTTCAAAAAGATGCAAGGCTGGCGTTACATTATTCTGAGGAAATACACAATAGTCTACGGCCGTCCCAGACTGACTGGTGGTAGTAGCCCTAATGCAGGAGCTCCCTATTAATGGGGAGGAATTTTATCAACTAAAATTAGGGAGATGTAAATGGAAAAAATTGGCAATAAGTTATTCGTCAATTTTCAAAGATCAGGTGTTCCACTCCCCGAATGTTCACTGGAACGTCTACAGTGGGCTCAGAGTCGTCATCTCTGCCATTCATACATGTACAGCCTTCTTTATAACGTTGTATGTTTAATTGCGGCCAAGAGACTCATCACTTGTGCTTAAAGTCTTTTGTAATTGATTTTATGCCTTCACTCACAGGAAATTGCATCAAGTCTCTGTTTCACTTGAACGCACCTCATACAAATACAGTGGAACCTCGGATTACGAGTAACACGGTTTATGAGTGTTCCGCAAGACGAGCAAAGATTTTAAATAAATTTTGATTTGACAAATGAGCATCGTCTTGGTTTACGAGCACCGAATATCATGTATCACGCATGCGCTTCTTGTTTTGACGCCGAGCGTCACGTCATCACAACTGAGCCAACGTTTTTTTTCTCTCTCTTGCACAGGGTTTCCGCGAAGTCTTCAAAAGTCTAAAATTTAAAAAACAAACTTTTAGGCCCTAAAAAGTCTTATATTCGCTGTTCTAGGTCTTAAATATTTTTTCACAGGTCTTATTTTTCCGATGTCCATGTAAAGCTCATTTTAATTCTATTTCTGTTTTTGTTGTTGCTTGGTTGATTCCGTGGTGTTGTAGTTTTTTGTTTCACTAGTCCAAATATAATTCGCTGTATTACGACTACAAATGAGACCAACATGCAACAGCCAATCAGCTTTCTGTTATTGGCGCGAGTCTCTCTCGGATTGTATGTTACCACAGACGTAAAACCGAGTTTTAACTATGGGGAAGTGCAGGTTTAGCGATACCTGGCTTGAAAAAACTGAATATAAGGATTGGTTAAGGCCAGTTGCTAACAATGCATTTGAAGCATACTGTTTATTATGCAAGAAAACAATTAAACTGGGAACGTTAGGTGTATGAGCCCTAGCGTCTCATGCAAAAAGTGAGAAACATCTGACTGCTGTGAAGGGTCTCCAGCAAACGACAGCCATCATCCAATTCAGCCAAGTATCTGGTGGCTCCACGCTGCCTAACGTTAGGCAAGGCCCACACTGCAGCTCCGCGACCCCCCCGAGTGACCTCTGTGTCGCTTTTGGATCAGAGCCAACGCTAAGAGCAGAAGTGCTCTGGGTCCTCCACGTTGTGACTAGACACCAGTCCTGTAGTGTGAATGAGGAAATCGGTGAATTGTTTCAGACAATGTTTCCGGACTCCGACATCGCTAAATCATTTAGGTGCGGGAAAGATAAAACATCTTACATTGTGCATTTTGGACGAGCGGATTTTATCAAGAGAGACCTAATTTCGAAAGTGACTGGACCATTAGTGCTGATGTTTGACGAAAGTCTTAATCGCACCTCCAAAATGAAGCAACTGGACTTGCACGTATGTTTTTGGGAAAACGGGCAGGTGCAGTCACGATACCTTGGATCCCAGTTCATGGGGCATGCTACAGCCGAGGACTTAATGAAGCACGTGAAAGTAAGTAAATGTTTTATTTTGACATTTAAAAAAAAATTTTTTTTAAGGGTAATTAGGGTTACCTTTTCTGTTTTATTAAGTTAATTGTTATTCATTTTTCATATTGTTTATACTACTTTCCTTTGTTAAAACTATTTAAGAAATAATTAAATTGTATTTTAATTCCACTTATTTTTTTCTCAGGAGTGTGTGGATCCCCTTGACCTCAGAAAACTGGTGCCCATTTCAATGGATGGGTCCAATGTGAATTTTAAATGTTTTGAACTCTTCCAACAAGAGCTCGGAGAAAGGTATGGAGGTTCTCAGCTTGGTGCTGTGGGGAGGTGTGGTCTCCACACATTACATAATGCAGTCAAAAGTGGCTTTTCCATATGGCAAGTGGAAAAACTACTAAGAGCCATGCACACATTATTCCAAAATGTGCCGGCAAGAAGAGAGGACTACACTGCTGTGACCACGTCCATCATCTTTCCTTTATCTTTCTGTGGTCATCGGTGGCTTGAAAACCAGCCTGTTATAAGTCAAATGCTTTGAGGAGGGCCAGCAAGGAGAAATCAGTTGAGCTCAAGAACATTGAGGAAGAGATTCTGGCCAAGGGAGAAGAGCTGAGATTAATGTAGCACCCACACACACACACACACACACGTGTGCATACACACTACAGATTTGTGCTAAGCTGTTTGTATGTTGTTGTTGTTGTTGTTTTTTATATTTCAACAATGCATCTAACATGTTTTCAGCACTGTTGCAATAAATGTATGTGATTCTGCATTTTCTTTTGTGTTTTTGATGCTCTGATATCGGTCTTAAATTTAATTCGTATTGGTCTTAAAAAGGTCTTTAAAAGTTTTAAATTTGACATTATGAAACCTGCAGAAACCGTGAAAATAAATCTAAAAAAGAAAATAATCCGTCATGATCTGCTGAATGATTTTGCTTATACAGTTATGTAATAAGTAATGGTGTGTTCGGTGTTTTTCAGCTTCATCTGAGCTTCTCTCTGAGTTCTGGCGGTGAGGACGGGAACAAGGAGAAGAGAGAGACTGAGCTGATTCCTGTGCAATCCCTTAACCTGCTGCTGAAGAGTATAGGAGCGACACTAACCGACGTCCAGGACGTCGTCTTCAAGTAATCACCTTTGCTCTGCGTTCGTCTTAACATCCGCAAATAGTGTGAATTGTACCACTTCCTAAAGTCATCCTAACATTTCTTCATTTTTATGATGTAATCATTTTGTGCATAAAGTGCCGTGGTAGTTTTGCTACATTCCTTTAGCTATATTTACATAGTTGACATGACATTCAAGTGTTATTAACATAGAATCCAGTCAAAGTATAGTATGCAAACACACCGGTGGAAGACTATGCTTATAACAGCTGTATAAGGTCAGTCTGGTGGGTTTGAATCATGTATCAAGTCAATAATCATTCCGTCTGATTATGAGTTTATTGCATTTCACATTATCAGTATATTATAATCCAGCTCATAATAAAAACTAGGTGCAAATAGCAACTGAATTTATTTGTATGCGAGATGCAAGCAATATAATGAACAACAAGAGAAAATGAGCCTGACACAACACATATGCTACACATATATATAAATGCACACACATACACTCTCTCTTGTCCTGCTGCGGTGGCTATGGTTCTTACTTCCCTATTCTTTTTCACACTCGCCTCATCCATTTAACAACCCTTCCTATGACAGTGCGGTTAGTTTTGGATTTCACACGTGGTCACACGACCAAGCACCAGAGATTTTGTGCAGCCAGATGTTTTCCCAATGTTGCACTCTAGTGGATGTTAAGAAAACAGACTCTCATCTGCTTATTCGCTTCTCAATCATGGAAATATCTCATAGTAACCACAGTGCAAATAATAGAAAATGTATATAATCTAGATCTCAGGACTTTAAGGGTATACTGTGTGTGTGTGTGTGTGTGTGTGTGTGTGTGTGTGTGTGTGTGTGTGTGTGTGTGTGTGTAATTTTTCAGGCTGGCGTTCTTTGAGCTGACTTTCCAGTTTCGCACCACGCAGCAGCTCCAGTGGGAGGTCATCCGCCATTACTCCAAACAGGTCACCATTAACCTCCTACCTCCCACACACCTCACCACGCCGGCACACATCATCAGCATGCTTTTATAAGTTGCAATGTTTGTGTATTCCAGGCTATCAAGCAAATGTACGTACTCGTGCTGGGTTTAGATGTCCTTGGCAACCCATTTGGTCTGATCCGAGGTTTGTCAGAGGGAGTCGAGGCCTTCTTTTATGAGCCATATCAGGTAATACTTGAAACAGGGGAAATTTCAATAGTAGTCACAAAAGAAAAAGGAAAAGAAAATGACTTTGTGTTGGTGTTCCTCAGGGAGCAATTCAAGGTCCGGAGGAGTTCATGGAGGGTGTGGCTTTAGGTATGAAGGCTCTTGTTGGAGGTGCAGTAGGTAAGTTGATTTGCACACAGACTATGCATGAACAAATGGTCTCCTCAAGAAGTCAGTTATTTGCCTGATTTGTTTTCTTCATGCTCTTCGTGTCTCAGGGGGTTTAGCTGGAGCAGCATCTCGTATCACTGGTGCGATGGCTAAAGGCGTGGCTGCAATGACGATGGATGAGGAGTATCAACAGAAAAGGAGAGAAGCCATGAACAAGCAGCCGAGCGGTTTAAAAGAGGGTCTGACCAGAGGAGGGAAAGGGCTCGTCTCTGTACGTAACCTGATCTATATCTCAAGATACGATAAGTAAGGAATAAAACCCAACAGAGCATGTGGAAATAGAAATTGAAATGCTACTCGATGTGAAGAGGAGTTACACATGCTATACCACAGTCAATTCTCTCCTATAAATGCATGTGTTTTATTCCTCATTTTAACTTTACTGAACTTCATTTAATTTATAGTTACATTTAATGTTGTGACAAATAGATAAAAGAAGTTTGTCACATGAATTATAACATGCTACAGTGTAAATAGTCATTTCCTCACCAGTTGTTTTTTTACTTCATTATATCCAATGAAACCATATTGCTTTTTGAAAAATGTTGATTTTGATGCCTTTGGTCTTCTTGTAATTCATCTAATCATAATGTCAGTGTGGCGGTGTGGTGGCTTAGTGCTGAGCACTGTTACTTTGCACCTCCAGGGTCCAGGTTTGATTCCCGCCTCTGTGTGCATGGAGTTTGCATGTTCTCTACGTGCTTGGTGGGTTTCCTCCGGGTACTCTGGTTTCCTCCCACAGTCTAAATACATGCAGATTAGGCTAATTGGTGTTCCCAAATTGCCCGTAGTTTGTATGTGATGGATTGGCACACTGTCCGGGGTGTACCCCGCAATAGAGATGTCTCCTGGGATAGACTCCAGGCCCCCCGCGACCCTGTATACAGGATAAAGCGGTATAGAGAGTGAGTAAGTGATAGTCCAGATGTCCAGTCCTTGTTTCGTTTAAAAGCGGATTTTATTTGCTCTGTGACTGAGTAATGATCTGGTTCCTGTTTTATTTAGGGCTTCGTGAGTGGCATTACAGGCATCGTTACTAAACCTATCAAAGGTAAGTTAATGTGTAAAAATTGTTTTTATTTTTCAGTCAAGAGCATTTATACATAGCTAAATGTGTGTGTGTGTGTGTGTGTGTATACATGCAGGTGCTCAGAAGGAGGGAGCAGCAGGTTTCTTTAAGGGTGTTGGCAAAGGTCTGGTAGGAGCCGTGACTCGCCCAACAGGGGGCATCATTGACATGGCGAGTAGCACTTTCCAGGGCATCAAGAGGTGTGTGGCAATTCCTTTTAATAATCACGCAGCAATATGAAAATTAGCAAGCATTATGATTAAAACCAAGCCTAAAACAGGTTTAGGTTATTTATTATTTTTATTATTATTATTTAGAAAACCGTTCAAGTCAACCTAGAACTTTTGATAAAATCTCTTGTGCATGAAGGTTTAAAACACCGATATTTACAGACTTCAAGCACAGTAAAGTGAGTAAAACGTTTGAATGCTTCAAACGTTTTAAAGAAGTCTGCAGGTCCATAAATGACAATCCTGCAAATGGCTGGGAGCTCACTACAGTCGTTCCCGTGAACGTTCAGCAAGTGGAACACTTTGAAAAAACATCCTGAGTTTGATTCTCAAAGGTTTTTGCAGGATAGTCCACAACCTTATACTGCCCACTTCCCTCTTACAGGAACTCGTACAGTCCTGACCTCTCGCTCCAAACCATTTGCACATCACTGGGCCATTAAAGAAGTTCCTGGGAGGCCTGGGGCTGAGAAAATGTTTCTACCTTGATGGTATCCAATGTAGTGAAACGCTGGGATAAGTGCATTAGTGTAGCAGGGGATTATATAGAGAAATAAAGGGAATGTTTTTCTCTCATAACCGTATTCTTTCATACACAATCAAAAGTCCTGGTTTGACTTGAACACACCTCAGTTTTTTTGTATTTCAGTTGTATTCCTAGAGCTCTTTTAACAGCGGACATTTATAGAAATGAATATTCTTTATACAAATTGTAAAAAATTTATAGATACATGAATTTATGTCTTTATTAGTTGATGATAAATGCACACAATGTGTAACGTGTTGCGTACATTCAGAGCGGCAGAAACGTCTCAGGATGTGGAGAGCTTGCGACCGCCGCGGTTCATACACGAGGACGGCGTCATCAGACCATATAAGGAGAGGGAGGGCATCGGCAGCCAGATGTTACAGGTGACATGTTTTACCTCCAAGCACAGTCCATCACACACACACACACACACACACACACACACACACACACACACACAGGGGTGTGTTCAAGATCGAAACTGTCGGGCGAATCACTAAATAAATGATTACATTGTTCAGATTTTATAGATTATTTTTAACATTCAAATTTCAATTCCTACTATCAGTATATGCGAGTTATATCTATATACTCTATATGTATCTTTGACAATGATCTTGAAAACCCCCTTTACTGCTTTGCAGGAAATTTAAACCTTATGATTTGCCAATTTCCTTTTAAATCCAGTCTGAGGATATTAGGATTATATTTAGTTTGAGTCGTTATACGGGTGAACAGCTTTCACAAATAATTTTTCATACTTGAAAATCCCTTCATTTTGAGCAAAGTTCTCTACTGTAAATTGGAAATCTTAAAGCGATTAATTATTATACAGTTATAAGTACAAGTATTGTTTTCTAGGTCCTTGAGCACGAGTATTGCTTGTCTGTGATGCTCGTCTGGGTGTTTGATGTCTTTTCCTCTCAACCAATCATTAATCCTCCTGGAGTTTTTATATGATTTATTATAACATGAGTGGTGCCTGCGTAGGATTAATATTTTTTCATAAGAAGCTGACCTTCTGACTGTAGACTTCCTCTCTCTTGTCGTGTTTGCAGAAAAGAGTGACCCTCTCTGCATGGAATAGCACTGACACTGACAGTGATGAGGATGAGAATGAGGACAGCTTAGTAAAGTTGTCTTATTAGGCCTGTTAGATAGGCCATACACAAGTGCCATTAATAACCAGACAAAAATAATAATGTCTTTTTTTTTTGTGGGGAACTGGTTGCATCATGATAGTCTATACAGTATATGATGTTTTTGTTTGTTTGTTTGTTATTGTTTTGTTTTTAATATAGTTTTATTGCATTTAAGATTTTATTCTATTGCTTTATACATATTTCATCCATCCCTTCCACTCTCTCCTCTTCTCCCTTTTCTGAAATAAAATCACTTCAAAATTCATGTCTTGTCATTTTCCCATCCCCACTGTACGTTCCTCATTGTAAAACTGGTGCTGCTTTCTCTTTTACATCCAAAGAATTAACATGTTTTGTGTCTTTTAGTTTTGCACTGGAGCGATATGTATCTTAGATGTATTTAACAAATTTATAATGGAAAGTGGGCCCTATATAATGGTGGTGTAGCAGTTAGCACTGTCGCCTTGCATCTCCAGCGTCCAGGCGCGATTCCTGTCTCTGTGTGCATGGAGTTTGCATGTTCTTCCCGTGATTGGTGGGTTTCCTCCGTGTACTGCGATTTCCTCCCACAGTCCAAAGACATGTAGGTTAGGCTAAGACTCCTGGTTTAGGCTCCAGGTCCCCACGTGTGTGTACCCTGCAGTGGTGAAGTGCTCGCCCCATCATCTGGAGATCGCGAGTTTGATTCTCAGGTGATGCTGTAACCTCTCGCAGCCGGAGGTCTAGAGAGAGCTGATTGGCCGAGCTCTCTCAGAGGGACGGGATGAGAGGTACTTTGTGCTCCCGCATTAATCACGGCTCTACAGTCAATCAGGGGCGTCTGTGAGCTCACACAAGCAGAAGGAGCGGATAGCGCTGTCCTCCGAGTGTGTTACGCCGCCCCAATGGTGCGTGAGCGAGCTGCTGTGACATGATTCGGAGGAAACATGTGATAGTCTTCGGCCCTGAGACGTAGTAGTAGTAGCCTTAAGGTGGGAGCCCCCTAGTGACGGGGAGGGATTGAACATGACTAAATTAGGGAGAAAATCAGGGTAAAATCCAAAAAAAAAAGAAAAACTGCCTGTCGGTTTTATTTTCAAAAAACAGTCTGAGCTGTGTTGTTGTTGTTATTTTTCCAAATCATCTTGTAACATGTAATTTTGCTTTCTGACGTCCTAATTGAATCTGATTCTTTTAAGCAAAGCGAGAACAAAATGTACTCAGGAAGAAAATTATTCAAGCTTTTAAATGCGTGCTACAGTATGATTGGTTTTATTTGTCACACTATTTTATTAAACAATATAAACACCGTTCAGTCATAACATTAAAACTACTGACAGATGAATGCAGTAACTTTGATTATTTCCTTAATAGAGGCGTCTGTCATGGGGTTAGATGTACAGTATTTGGCAACAAGTGAACATTTTTGTCCCTGAAATTGATGCTGTCCGCAGATAACTTGGACTTGGGCGACTTTGGCAAAGGACTAATTGTGATGGCTGGAAGATGTTGCAGATTATGTTTTAAATAAAATGGTCCCAGTAAACCAGCTCGTAGATGTACTGTACATGAAGAGTGAAGGCTAGCCCACTGGTCTGGTGCTTTGCTGACTTGCTGACAAAGTGAATGCTTTGACTCTGGAACAAAGGTGTCTGAACACACAGTGCATCGCAGCTTGCTATGTATCCACAGACTGGTCTTGCTGACCCCTGTCCCTAACCGAAAGTGCATACAGTCGGACCTAAGAGGACAATGAAGCAATGGAAGAGTGTGGCCTTGATTTGATGGATCATTATGTGGATCACCTAGTGTGTGTGTGTGTGTGTGTATCACTAACATCGGGAAGACTTGGGAATGGGAAGAAGGCAATCTGGGAGAGACGGTGTGATGCTCTGGGCAAATTTCTTCTGGGAAATCTTGTCCTGAAATTCATGTGGGTGGGAACTTCACCTGCCTAAACAGACCAGATTGTTGCAGACTAAGAACACCCCTCACCGCAGTGGGATTCCCAAATGGCTTCTTGTTGACAAAAAATACAAGGTGTTGACTCGGCCTCCAAATTCACCAGATCACAGTCTGATCAAGCGTCTCTTGGATGTCGTGAACAAACAAGTCTGATTTATGTAGTTCCCACCTTGTGTCTTACTGCCAGATACCACGGCACACCTTCAGAGGTCTTGTGGAGTCCATGCCTTGATGGGTCAGAACTGTTTTGGCTGCAAAATTGGGACTAGTAGTGTTATGGTTTTGATGTTATGGCTGATCGAAGACTGTTTGAGCTACTGAAAATCTCAACACAGGTTTGAGACGAGTGTGTGAACCGATTCTGTATTCTGAAAGGGCAATATTTAGTTCTCGCCCATAAGATTTTTGATTTGCACTCTGCTTTCGCAGTATTGCATTTTAAATGTCAATAATGATAATGCAGATTCATTGTCACCCCATTTTCATGTAAGGTTCAGTCCACTTTCTGCATTCCATCTGGTCCCCACGTGACCATCAGGCCACCGTACGCCACGAATCGTGCTGGATGGAGCAAATGTTTGAAATACGTTCTTAAACATACGATGTTGGTTTTGATGTGTAACCAGCTTCCTTCTTACATTTTAGAAAATTGAAAATGGACGGTTTGCGAGGTACAGGTACTTTGCTCATGCCAAGGTGAACGAGTCAGATTTCCTGATGATCACTAAAAGGTTTGCCATAAATCAAAGTACCTATATTGTATAAGTGTAGTATAGTAAAAATATAGTACAAGTATAGTTCCAGCTCTAAGTCATCCACCTCCTCTTTCTGCAGGGGCATTTTTTTTGTTACAACGGGCACTTTTGGCCAGTTGACGTGCGAGTGGCAGTATCTATTTGATGAGTTTACCAAAGACCCCATGATTGTAGAAGAGAGGAGACTGCGCATTGAGGCAAAGGTACAGCAGACCATCACTACCGATGCTATGAGGTTATGAAAATTAGCGTTATCATAGTTCATAAAATAAATAGGGGGGTTGCTGGGGAATTTAAAAAAAAAAGGAAAGAGAAAAAAGAAAAGAAAGAAGATAGGAAATAAGGAAAGGAAAAATGAAGGAAGGAAGGAAAGGTAGAAAGAAAAAGGGAAAGAAGGGAGGAAAGAGATGAAAGAAGTGGAAAAGGAAGGAAGGAAGGAATGTAAGAATGCCAGCAAAAAGGAAAGAAAGAAAGGAGGAAATAAAAAAGAACGGAAATAATGAAAGCATGAAGCAGAAGTAAAGCATTAAGAACGGGAAGAAAGAAATGTATGAAAGAAAGAAGGAAATGAATCAAGAATTTACAAATGAAAGAAATAAGGGGAAAAAACTAGAAAAGGTGTGAAAAAAAGAAATGAGGATAGAAGGAAAGTAAAAAAGAAAGAATACAAAGTTGTCATTAGCATAAAAAGATAAATAGTGACGCAGTCCTGTTTTTTAAGGTTAAGATGATCTAAACACAGGTCAGGCTTTTCTTTTATGTAATGTAAAGTAAAGTTACTAAAGTTGAAACTTTAAATTAATTAATTCATTAATTAAAAATAAAATATATTTTAAATGCCTCACAGGAAAGGGTGAAGTCTGTGTTTCATGCCAAAGAGTTTGGGAAGATTATCAACTTCAAGACTCCAGAAATAGCCAAGGTATGACTCTGCTCAGAAACCGCCGCATTCAGCTGTGAGCTCATCATATAATATACAGTATATCATCATATAATATCCTCGTGTTACATCATGCAGAGTGACAGACCGGCTGCCAGACTCTGTGTGGGGAATTAATCAGACTTTTCTTTCTTTCTTTGTTTCCACAGTGGGTTCTGACCAAGCTTCAGGATGCCAGGGAAAGCCTTCAGAAATAAACCGTGTGTGTGTGTGTGTGCACGCTAGCTGACACTCTCTCTCGCTCACACACACACACACACACACACACACACACACACACACACTCTCTGGCTCTCTCACACACACACACACACACACACACACACACACACACTCTCTCTCGCTCTCACACACACACACACACAGTTCTCAATTATAGATCTTGTTTCTCATGCTCACTCTGTGTGTGTGTGTGTGTGTAGGAACAGAGCTGTGAGCCAAGGCTAGATAAACCACTGTGTGCCTGACCCCTTGAGCTCTCTCTCCCTCTTACACACACACACACACACACACACACACACACACACACACACACACACACACACACACACACTCTCTCTCTCTCTCGCCTTTATATATATAACTTATTAACTGGTTATGCATGACATCAGAGTTCAGTTTCTCAGCTCTCAGTTTCAGTTTTTATGTAGTCCTTACCACTCATGAAAACATGCAAAACAACCTGTTTATCTGTTTATGTATCTCTTTACAAAAAAAACAGCTGTACTACAGTTTGTCATCATGATATAGTTGCTGCCTTTACCCTATTAATCATGCATGCATAGCATATACAGCACAATCAAAAGCTTGGATTCACTTTCTTATTCAATGTTTATTTTGTATTTGTTGTTGTTTCAACATTGTATATTAATAATAAAGATATTTAGGAGTTCCCAGATCTTTTGAGTTGGCTTCTTTTTTTTCCACTCTGTACTCCAACTCATCCTAAACCTCTCAACTGTATTTAGATCAAGTGATTGTGGAGTCAGGTCATTGGATCCTGCTCTCCATCAATCTCCTCCTTGGACAAATAGCTCATTGTCCTGTTGGAAAACACATGGTGGTCCCATTAAGAGCAGATTGGATAGCATGTCAACCCAAATTGCAATGGTAGCCATGCTGGTTTAGTGTGCTCTCAATTTTGACTACATTTAAAGAACACCACATCATCATACCTTTTCCTCCATGCTTCACAGTCAAAACCACATATTCACGAACCATTTGTTCATCCACTCTAAATCTAACTTGGTGTTAGAACAAAAAAAAATCAGGCCAAAGAAAATTTTTCATTAATCTAACATCCATTCTTTGTGTTTCTTGGCTCAAGCAAATCTTTTCTAATTGTTGACCTTCCAAAGTAATGATTTCTTTGGAGCATTGTGAACATGAACACTGTAAAGAACATACTGTAGAATTTACAATAATTTACTGGCAAAAAAAAGTTGGCAATAAAATCCTGTAAAATAACCGTTAATTGCTGTAAAATGGATTACAGTATAATACTGCTTATCAATTTACAATAAATTGATGCTTGCAGAATACAGTATATATATATATTTTTTTACAGGATTATAAAATTAAACTTGTAAAAAGGCATTACAGGGTTTTTTTTTGTAATTACGCTAAATTACACTACTTACCTGGCAACAAAAGTTGCCAATAAAATCCTGTGAATTCAACAAAAGCCAAGATGTAGTTGTAACATTTTTACTATGAAATTCCTGTAAAATAACTATTTTAACTGTTAACTATACTGTGCTGTGAACTGCAACTGTACTTTACTATAATACTGATGTAAATGCATTAAAACAAATATTTTGAAAAGTAATCACTCAAATTCATATCAATCTGAATAAACCCAAACTGCATATAAAAGGAATCAGCACAGGTAGTGGTCCATTTTTTATTAAATATAAAAGCAATGTCATTTTTGGTCTTTAACGCGACCCGTAGAATGTCAGTGGTACGCGCATAACCCCTCGCGGGCGCTCCTTCTCCTAAATGCGTGTTTCCTGTGCCGTTTTCACAAGGGTGGGGCTAAGAAAACGCATCCCGATGGGGGAACCAACTTCGCCACAACACCCGCATGACATTACGTTTTTACCTTTTGGCTCCGTGATGATTCGGCTTGTCTGCCAAAAAAAAAAAAAAGAAGTTAACGACACATTCCTTTACAAAATAAACTTAACGTTTCGGGGGGGGGGGGAACTCTTCTAGCGATGGTAATATTAATGTTTTTAAATA
>JAOTQY010000033.1:4418167-4431539 GCA_026413445.1 Dolichallabes microphthalmus
ACAATCCAAACCGCGCCTTTTGAAAAATATTTTATTAGTTTACAGCAAAGTTAAGTTAAGGTTTGTGGGTACAATGTATTTCCTAAATATTCTTATAATTATTTAGTTTTAAATACAGAGAAGATAAATATGTAGAAGTAAATATGACAAAATACAGTAACTACACATTTTATACACCACAAAGCCATTACTACCTACGTCAAAAGGGTCGTAAAAGGTAGTAAATTCTCAAAAACATTCTTAATAGCAATTACTAAAGTTGCATCATGAGAGGAGGAAAAGTATAGGGTTGTTTTATTTTTCATACATACAAGTTATATCTGAAAGAACTTTACATTGAATTTTTTTTTTACTAAAATAAATAGCTTACAGTTGACTTAAGGCAAGTGTGGTTAAGTTGCAGCATGTTAAAGGCATTTTCTCTACAGGTTTTTTTTATGTGTGTGCATATGTCTTCAAATGTAAACTATTTGCACTTCTGTAAGCATTTCTGTACATGTACAGTAAAGAACAAGCAAGTAATTTCAGCTGAGCAAGGAAATTCAGAAAATCCTGCCTTTATTTCAGATATTCAGAAAGTTTTTAAACATCCTGCCCAAATCACCACTATATTCAACAACTTGATCATCTGCAGCTACATCTGAATGATAAATGTATCGTTTTTAAACCTATTTAGTGTGTTACAGCCTCAGAAGAAGTTCCAAAAGAGACAAAACTGCTTCTTCAAACTCACAATAAGACCATGGACAAGTGTGAACCCCGAATCTCCAATCCCAATTCAGTCCTTCCCCCTAAACCATTCCAGAGGTTCTTTTCGCCATCCGAAACTAGAGATTGAGAGAAAATGTGAAGAAAGCTCTTGTGAGGGGGTTCTGAAAACTCGGGTTTAAACTAGATTGAAATCTTTCAGATTGCTTCTCAGGATGGTGTCCTTCACGGCGGCGAAGATCAGGCGGATGTTCTCAGTGTCGGTGGCGCACGTGAAGTGAGAGTAGACGGTCTTGTCTTTGTCTGGGTTCTGTTCCTGGTACATCTCCAGAATAAACTCTTGTGCTGGTTTGGGGTCACCTTGGGGTCCTTAAGGTACGAAAGACAAAAACAATCGTAAGTCATAGGTGCTCTACATATGCTCAATAGGGGATACATTGCAAACATCTATACAATCTCCTGCTACACTAATGCACTTTTCACTAGTGCTTGGATACCATCAAGGTAGAAAGTTTCCTCATTATTGGAGTTCTGAAACTCTGGCTTCTTAGGATCATCTTTAATGGCCCTTTCCTTTATTATTAATAATAATAATAATAATAATAATAATAACCCTTATTTGACCACCAAAGGGGTTCTGTTTTTGCAGGACAATATTGCCCAATGCACCACTTGCACAGTACAGGAACCCGGCTGGGTGTTTCTTCTGCATCCCATACACTCCTGTCCTAAAGCCATTTCGAGTTCCTGGGAGGCCATTGTTTCAGACGTGAAGCAGGCACTTTGATTATGTCTCCAGCTATTTGTGCAACTACACTGTACATCAAGGCTATTATGATCAGTAGTTACAGCATGCACTGCAATGTTTTGAGCCCATGTTACCTTTGTACTCTGGGAAGTAAGTTGCCAGATGGGAATAGGAAATCTTTTCCTTCAGGATGTCTGTTTTATTGAGGAAGAGGATGACTGAAGACTGCTGGAAAAATGGGTAAGAGATGATGGTCTTGAACAAGGCCTTGCTCTCTTCCATACGGTTCTAAGGACAAAGGAATAAAATGACAAACATGATCGCAGTGTTCAGCTTATCTATGGTTTAAGTCCAGGCTATTTATCCTCCCACCACTAGAAAGAGAAATTGGTTGTTTAGATTTCTGGATGTCCAGAAGGGCTGAAGCTCTGGGGGTACTGACCTCATTATCGCACTCAACAAGGACTTGATCATATTCGCTCAATGCCACCAGGAAAATGATGGAGGTCACGTTCTCAAAGCAGTGGATCCACTTCCTGCGCTCAGACCTCTGTCCTCCCACATCCACCATCCTAATGATGTCATGGATAACAAGTCAAAAGTAGATTTTACTAACCCGACTAAGTAATTAGATACTTTTGTATAGCTATAATCTAATGTTTAAACATTCATAGAGTTTTCATGTCATTCAGGATAGGAGAGCAGTCTAAGTACAGCAGAAAAGCAAACACCTGAAGATGACGTTGTCCAGGTCAAATGGGTACTCGATGATACCGGTGGTGGGCACTCGTACCCTCAGGATGTCTTGCTCAGTTGGCACATAAGAAGGATCAGCAATGCGTTCCAGATCACTCAGGTAACTGTAGTACAAAAGGCAAGATTAAGCATGAAAGGCAGTATGCTTTATCATTGCTCAGTTTTCTTCTAGTAAATTGGTAACATAACAAGATGAAAACTGAGAAACTCCCCATGAAATGCATGTGTGGCTAGCATTGCACCTGACCTCCACCCTGCACCCCTTGAGATATTTCTGTTTTTGGCTTGAGGTCACCAGGTTTATGCGGTTAGCACATACGCTTGCCTGTAGACAACACCACCAGGCCAGTTACCAGAGGTGGGTCGTGTTGCCCCAAATCTGATCAGGCTTTTCTTGGGGCTCTTTCTCTGACCAACCCTAAGAGATTGGTTGACTAAGGGTGGCCATGCAGGGGGCATTTAATTAATGGTGAAATATCCTTGAGGGTCACCAAAATAGCTTCTTGTGTCCACTTTGTGAAGTGAGACCTTCTGATTGTGAGAAGTGTATCCAATCCTTGTCACAATAAGAATATCTCACTTCACAAAGTGGACACAAGAAGCTATTTTGGAGCCAAGCTACGTATGGAGCCATGTCAGTGCATTTACATATGATTACTCGTATGTGACAGGCGGTCCACTTGACTTACCACTACTGGGCATTTACAATGACCTACAGCTCACGAATGCAGGTGATTTGCTAAGGGTCTTGCGTTTTAATTTGGCATCCTGAAGGTTTGCCAATGAGAATGTCAAACATAAAGGTACAGGCAGACTAGCTAGACAGGAGCTGGTGCTTGTAATAAAGACCTAAGATCTACCATATAGTACAGGGATTTTATTTTCCTGTGTGCATGAAGTTTGTATGTTCTCCCCGTGCTTGGTGGGTTTCCTCTGAGTACTCCGGTTTCCTCCCACAGTCCAAAGACTTGCTGAGTAGGCTAATTGGCATACCCAAATTGCCCGTAGTGTGTGAATGAGTGTGTGTATGTGCGCCCTGCGATGGATAGGCATCCCTTCCAGTCTCCTGGGATAGGCTCCAGGCCCCCGCGACCCTGAATACAGGATAAAGCTGTATAGATGATGAGTAACTGAGTACATATCCCAATTAGGAAGTTGGGGTCACCCAGGATACAGCACCCCTAGAGCAGATAGGGTTAAGGGCTTTGCTCGAGCGCTCAACAGTGGTAGCTTGGCAGTGCCACTACTGCCCCACGGAAGTTTCACTGGGTTTCCAAATAACCACTACAATAAGGAAACGATGGCAATCACAGAAAAGCAATGCCACTGCCCTGGAATTTTACTACCCAACACTTTTTTTTGTTGTTGAGTTAAAAGGAATAAAAGTGCAGTCAATCAACTGGGGCATCAGAAAACAAAATGAACCGTATTTAATGTATGACTGACTATTTGGCGGAGTCGGTTAGCTGGTATTCACGGCGCCGGTCGTAGCATTCACTGATGCCTGTATCCTTCCATAGGCAGCGGATGGCTTCCACATAGCTTTCCTCCAACTCCATCATCTTATCGACGTCGACCTCGATCATCAAATCAGCATGGGGCTGCAATTCACACATGTACAGACCCAATCATTATTCAGGAGAAATAACCATGAAAGCAATCAAACTAATTAAAAAAATAATAATAATCAGCTGATGAAAACGTTATCGACGGATAACAATCGAGTGTGTCACCTGGTTATCAGGATTGCTGAGCGATATTGACAGCGTCTCCATAGCTCTGATCATTGACTGCATGGCCGTGATGATATTCTGGAACACCAGCTTCGTGAAAGTTTTCCTGTCTTCCTCGGTGTAGCCGGCGCCATGAATGATGCGCATCTGTTTAATGAAGGTACTCTTCCCACTCTCACCTGTACCTGAAGGTGAGACAAAGTAAAGGGGACATTTGAGACAGATGCTTAGCTTTACTAGGTTTTTCTTCACAATCTGCTCATACCAAACATCCTTTCCAAACCTTTTTTTGTTTGTTTATCTCCATCACTATCTGTTGTTACCTAGAAGGAAATGGTTTCCCCTTTGAATATGGTGCCTCTTAAGGTTTCTTCAAGAACATTTTCCATGCCACTGTCTCCTCTGGCTTATTCATTAACTAAATCTACATCTAATCGTAAATTACACACATAAAACTGAACGTTAGTTTGGCAACTTTGGAAAAACTTGGCTGCTACATCAACTGGACTGACCTTGCAGTGCCTGAAGTCGCTTCTGTTTATATACAAGAAAAAAAATCCTTTCTAGAGATGTGAATTGTCCCTATTGGTCATCGCCAAGAATTTCCCCACAGTATCAATAATAGTTTTAGGTGTGTAACAGATGAAGAGGTAACAGACAGAGAAACAGAAGGGCCAGGACACGCGAGTCCCGTTTGTACATCCACTTTTCCACTGGCTACTGTATAAACATTGAGTATTTTATAGCAGACATCAGACCACAACTCTGCTGCTGCAGCCATAGAACATCCATCATGGATGTGGGAGGACTTCTGGAAGCTTCTAAAGTTTTGGTGTCATCACATGTTCAGCTTCTTCCTCAGAGAGAGTGAAATATACTGTAGACATATGCAGCATACAGTATGTGTGTATATGAATGAATATATGTATGTATCTTCAAGATTCAAAGAACTTTCAGTCTTGAGTCTCTCGTCATTTCTTCAAATTAAATGAAAATGATGTAGATTAAGGCTGCAAAGTGCATAAAGATACAACTCAAAAATGGTTTGCTTATGTAACAACCGTAGCAGCAACCTCGTTTCCCCTCTCGTCTGTTCCAACCACTCAGCATTCAGCATCACCAGTACACTAATCACTGGTCTGGTCATCTGCACCTGTTTCTCACTGGTTCATGCCTTAAGTTAGATGGTTTTTTTATGTTTGAATGGTTCATTCAAAGTATGGAAGCAAAGTATGAAGAACTGAGGGGAAATTTGCACGGTTCTGTATATATAAGGCGAGTCCCCTACATACAGGTTCTATGAAAGAATTTTTTACATTTCGATTTAACATCGTAATCTTGCGACACCTGGAACTGAACACTAAAACGATTCATTCCAAATCTAAACTGATACACCTACAAAATGAGTGATATTCTCGGTGTAGCAGCAACTACCAGCCTATGCTATTTGTTAAACAAATTAGTTGGTGTGTACTGTATGTGTGTGTTTCTGTGTGTGTGTAAACTTGTGGGCTTTACTGGAAGTAACTTTACAGAGAAGCATCTGAAGAAAGTGCATGAAATGAATCACAGTAACAATGGATACATACTTTAACTAACTACTGTATATACACACACTTTTAGCTGTATAAATTCTCCAGGGAACAATTTCAGTTTGACGATAAAAACTGGTATCATTTGAAATTGAAATCTCTTCGGGTGACCTTCGTCCTCTCGCTCCTTTTCTTTGCATGAATTAGCATCGTGCGAATTTCCAAGTGACGTCAGATCTTTCAGGACAAATGAAAATGAACCAGATTTGAATGAGGCTGACTTTTTAGCATCTGGGTCCGAGCGTCCTCACAATCGTAAAAGTTTACGTAACGTCGCTTCGTTAAGCCGCTTAATCCATGACACCATCCTGAAATTTTTGCTTTCCGATTCAAGATCGAGCTGGATGACTTTATGATCGGATCTGGTGCCATTTTGTCTCACGCGGAGATTATGTTGGGAAAAGGACAGCTAAAAGACATCTTAAACATGGAGAAATGTCTTTCACAGCAATTCATGTGCATATTTCGGATGAATATCTTGAAAATATTAAAATGCAACCCTGGAGCGACCTTTTGAAGGTTCAACACTTGTACCTAAGACAAAAATTCTGAAAGCGAACTATTAATTAAAAAAAATATTTAAATGAGACATCAGAATATTCTTGATGTCATTATCATAGATATGTATACTATATTTTGTGTATTTTGTGTATTTCAGCATTGAAAGTGAAAAAATCAAGAGATTGTTGATTAAATACATGTTTTTGTTCAATTCAGCTTTAAAAATTATCTTGCCAAACAAATTTAATGATTTAATGAAATCCTGAATTCTTCAAACCTCCGTTCTTTCCTATTTCACCAGCAAATTTGTCTTATTTTGATGTTTCCACAATATCAACGTGACTCTCACGCTTAAAAAAGTAGATTTGGTTACAGCTCTGTCTCTACTGGAATTTCTTACCACTTGCCTGTATATTAAATTCACCTTCTTGCCTTTACACACATTATGAAAATATGATTTCAACCATTTTAGAGTGACTCACTGGCACGAAAAGTGATTAATTAAAATCACTTAGAAAACATGGATTTTTGAAACAAAAAAAAGTTTAGCTTTTTTATTTCAGTACGCTCCTACCTTCTCGAATCTGATTGTTCAGAAAGTGCTTATCTTTAACAGCAGCTTTGAAGGTTATCACAGTTTCTTAGTATATACTATTGTTTTAAATGTAAAAGCTAATTTATAGGCACTTGTATTCCAGGCAATCTACAAACTAACCAACTGATTTTAAAAGATAAAAATGTTTTTATTTATCTAGAATTATCGATATGGTGAAGTCGTGATGTTTTGTCACTGATGCTAGGATAAAATATTGTGTTATCCGTCTCGCACCATATTCCCCCGTGATCAGTTGATGATACAATAAACCCTGCGAGACACAATACATTTCTGTACTGAAAGGAAACGATTTTGTAATTCGTTAATGAATTTACAGACTGGGAACTGAAAAAAAAAAAGAGAGAGAGAGAGATATAGCCGTGTGTGTGCGCTGTCTGCTCTTGAGGAAATTCAGCTTGGAACTCATTGAACAGAGGACATTGTGCTTTGCATGCTTTTGCATAGCTGCAGCTGGCATGGTGGCCGCGCTGCCATAAACTAGAGTTCCCCAAACCAAGCTACAGTAACTAAAGCCACAGCTCTCTCTCTCTCTCTCTCTCACACACACGTACATACATAGTGTAAGAGGACATACAGTACTTAACCATTTGCCATTTGCTGGTGCGAGAGATGGAGCATTAAACTGATCTCAGGTCAGAAGAAAAGGTTGATGTAGTGACTGGAAAGTCCCTCAACTATGCCCAAGTAACGTACAATTGTAACAGAATGCTGTTTTTTTTTTTATGCAATTGTAAGAAAAATGAAACATATACAACACTGAATGCCAATCATCACAAATGTAGACCTTTCTGATCTTTCTTGTAGGTCCTTGTTCCTGATCATATCCTGATCATAAACACGAAATATGACCTATTGAGAAGTCAAAATGCTGTTTTCATGTGTTTTGTACCAGTCATTCGATGACCAAAGGGAAATATTGGATCGATAGGTTTAGTATATTATTGTGTTGTTATTTCAATATTGTTATTCTAATTGACCAAGTCAAATTTATACTCAAATGTTGGGTTTCTCAATGGATTTGACAATCGATAATACCACATCATAGCTATCTGTATAAGAAAACACATGGATGACACTGTACTACAGTATTTGAATGAATTAATTGCTATTGGGTCAAGAGGACATACTTGCATCGATAGTCTGGTCCATTAGCTATTTTGAATGTACGCATGACGTACATGACGTAGGATGCTACATGTTTTGACGCATGCTGCAATCGGATGTTATCTTTTGACTTTCACATAAAACTATGTATAAGTTCAATTGTGCATTGGGAAACTATAGTGTACAGGACATTTCTAGTCACCATGATGTAGATCTAGTTTGAAAAAGTGAGAATATGGTACCTGTAGCAAATATACCTTTAAAAAATTTAAGAAAAGTGCATGAGAACCAACTGTACCCACTTTTACGGTATGACGTAATTACACAATAAACCAGCCAGTTATTCACATATAAATTTCGCACAAGCTCTGGGTTATTAAACACTTTTCACATCCAGGTGATTTCGTCCATTTTTCAAATGTTTCAAGCTCACAAGAACATTTCGCCAATGCCTGATTCCCCACCCTCCTCGATAATGGCACTTGTTTTTGATTTGCCGGACGTTCAACCAGCTCGGATGAACTTATGAAAACTCTTTCCAAACTTTTTTTTCGTTGATACCAACGAAATATGTCCTGAAAATGCGAAAAACAACAACAAATTATTTTAATAATTTCTTTCAACAAATAATTTAATTTGTTTATGAAATTATTATAATATAGTTGTTGTTGTTTTTCGCATTTTCAGGACTTATTCAAAAATTTGCACCCCCTATTGTTTTACATATAGTTTCCTGTAGACATAAAGCACATATTCGGTGGACACACACATACGGTTAAAGCTGCCCCAAAGGTACAGTAGCAAGCCTTTTTTTTTTTTTTGCTTGTGTGGGTTAATCAAGGAAACATCTTTTCCTGCTTTAAGGTGCATTTAATTTGGTAAAGAAGCTCCAGTGGTTTTCACTTGACAGATGCCCAATGATACTACAGTTACAGTTACAGCTTTTGAAGAAAGATCAAAGAGAAAACAAAACTCCTTTCAAATCAACCTCTCTAATCTTTGATTTTCTTGATTATCTAACAACCTGGTCCGACCTGATTCTACAAATGTATTCTGAACATAAGCACAAGGTGGTGTAGTGATGGCTTACCCAGCAGCAGGAGCTTCAGCTCTCTCCTGGCATCATTCTTATCTTTCTTGAGCTGCTTGTCGATCTCCTGATTGATCCTCCTGCGCTCCTTCTCCTCCGCGGACAAACAACACCCCGCCATCCCTTCTCTCTCTCTCTCTCACTCTCCCTCTCTCTTTCTCTCTAACCGTGTGTTTCTCTCTCGCAGCTGTCAGTTACTGAGTTACCTTTGTTGAGCTTGAAGTCATGCGCGCGCCCCTGTCACACTCTCCAGCTGCGTCTGTTAGTTCTATATTATACACTCTTATCTAAATATCACTTAAGACCTCTCTTAACTTTTCTCATATTATTTTCTTTCCCCCCAGCATCCCACTGAAAGGCTTGTGTCCAGGAGACAGGAGTTTAGGGACGAAAAGTAGTGGAGAGCTTTAGCGCATGCTCAACAAGACCAAAAGAGAGTCAATGACAGCAGGATCTGATTTGCATACTCATGACATCATCCGCGCTCCTTTGCATATTGGAACAATTTACGTATAGGAGATTTTCAGATGGAAGAGACGGAAAAAAGAAGAATAAGTCTTCAAGTTGTTCTTGTTGTGTAGATTTAAACCTTTCATTTGCATTTTAGATTTATTACTTTTTAGATTTACAGCATTTTATGTAGATTTCTTATGTTGTGAATGTCTACAACTCCTACTTCTATTAATAATAATAAATTTATCAGGGTATACAGGGTCACAGGTTGGCCCGGAGACCTCACATGGTGCCCAAGGCTTGGTTCATCCACATGCCATCCGGCACATCGGGCGACAGACACTTATTGCAATTACTTAAGGGGTGGGGTTGTCACACTTTGCGGGCAATTTGGGAACGCCAGTTAGCCTTATCTGCATGTCTTTGGACTGTGGGAGTAAACCCACCAAGCACAGGGAGAACACGCAAACTCCTTGCACATTGACTCAAGGTGGGACTCGAACCTTCAACCCAGAAGCTGCGAGGCCACAGTGATGACCACTACGCCACATAATAATAATAATGTTTTTCATGTGTAATGTCTATTAAAACCTAAAAATTTACATTCTCTGATCTGATATTATATTTTACTAGTCGCTCATCGTCTATAGCGATTTATCCTGTATTTAGGGTCACGGGGGGCCTGATGTCTATCCCAGAAGACTTAGGGCACAAGGCCAGGTACACCCTTGACATGGTGCAAGTCCATTGCAGAGCACACACATAGGGCAAATTTGGGAACGCCAATTAGCCTAATCTGCATGTCTTTGGACTGGGGGAGAAAACCAGAGTCCCCGGAGGAAGCCCACCAAGCACAGGGAGAACATGTAAACTCCACATACTCAGACCCAAGGCAGGAGTTGAACCCGGACCCTGGAGGTGCAGGGCCACAGTGCTAACCACTACTCCTCCTTGTCTAGTGTTCTTTTTGATTAATATATATACAGTATATATATATATATTTTTTAAATCATCAGTTTGGACGATGTAGCAGGTGCCCCTTATTGTGTAACTGTAGTCAGCATCATCATCACCTTTTATGTCGTACTATAAAGTTCTATGATCTGATATCATATTGTACTAGTCACTACTGATTGTAATTATTGATTATGTGTTACATTTTTCTTATTGTTTTTTTAAGAGTAAAACCATTTTTATTAAAAATGTTAATGGGGGGGGGGGGATTTTCCCCGATTTTCTCCCTAATTTAGTAGTGTCCAATTCCTCCCCGTCACTAGGGGGCTCCCACATTAAGGCTACTACTACCACTCAGTCTGGAGGGCCGCAGATTTCTTCCACTCCGCTCCTTCCGCTTGCGTGAGCGCACAGACACCCCAGATTGGCTGTAGAGCCGTGATTAATGTGGGAGCACTAGGTACCTCTCATCCCTCCCCTCTGAGACTGTAACCTCTCTCGAGACCTGCTGTAACTTCTCTAGACCTTGGCTGTGGAGTTTGCATGTTCTCCCCGTGCTTGGTGGGTTTCCTCCGGGTACTCTAGTTTCCTCCCACAGTCCAAAGACATGCAGATTAGGCTAATTGGCATTCCCAAATTGCCCGTAGTGTGAATGAGTGTGTGATTCAGGGAAAAGCAATAGACTGCTTAAAAAGCAGTGAGGTTAGACTAGTCTTCATCTTCAGTGAGGTTAGACTAGTCTTCACACCCCACCTACATCAGTTTGCCTTGGTTGGACATGGCTCATGGCTCAGTGGTGGTGGTCCACTGGAAAGTGATTCTTCTCTGGATACCACTACATATTTTTTCACAATTGGAACATTGGAAAAACCCGTTGCTGTTGGAAAGAAGGGGGTATGGTCTTGGTGAAGTCACATTATCTTCTAGTATACCATACCATATATGTACAGTGGTGTGTTATGGCAATCTGTGCCCAATTTTGACACAAATTATGTATATTTTCTACTATTTAATTGGAATTGGAACAATAATGTACAAGGTGTACTTTAGCACATATTTCAAATCCTGATTTAGTTTATATCTATATCTAGTTTATATCTACAGGCCCAAACCCAAGACATGAACATGATACTTGAAGGTACTGGAATGACACCCTGTATTTAAACTAAACAGCGACAGACTTTTTATAAATTTCATAAAAAATTATTTTCTGAAAAGCCACTCGAGTCAGTAGGTTTGGTGTGAATGTCAATTTTGTGCAAAAAAAATCTATTATGCTTTTTTTTTTTCTTTTACGAACACTTGTATAAAATCTTATGCTTCCAGAAACAAATCAGAGGAACACGGCCACATTACCTTGTTGCCCACATTCAAAACATCAAGGTCCAGATTTGCAACTGCTTTCCAAGTGAAAGTGAGCGTTTTTCAGTGTGAATACGCCAAAGTAAAAAGCAAACCCTGAAACCTTATTTCCATGTTAGAAAAATCAGGACGCAAGTTTGCCTCTGAAATTTAAGGGAAGATTGTGTTGCCCTGATAATGATAAAGTAAACCAAGCACTAACATTGTTACATATTAATATTATAAGTGCTAATATATATGTACTTATAGATTACATATGTAATATAATACAAATGCAAATGTATTTAAGTTACCATTATTTAATAGTAAATAGGCAATATTTGGAAAAAGTGGTGTATACAGATCGTATACAGGGCGTATTTAACGATGGCCCACACATGTTTTTTTTATCTCCACATTTAATAAATATTTGATCATTTCTGTAGTGTCGTTCTTAATACTAAAAAGAAAAGAAATGGTGGAAACACAGCATTTGGCCATTTAAATGAACACTTTATTAACTCAGAATGAACAAAATGGGAGAAATATGATTGTAGTGATACGGATTACTTCAAGTATGTCCACGACAGCCCAAACCCCCTCTTAGAGTCACACCCATTGGAAGATTTGAATTTTTGCTTTCCATCAACCTTTGAGTGTGCTTTAACCAGGCATTATCTCAAACTTCCCATCTCTCCAAAGTTGAAAGATATTCATTTAATTTAATGTAAATGTTAATATGTGAGCTCTTATGGACCTTCCTGCAATTCAATCTGAGACATAAACTGGTTTGGTGAAAGTCTAAATCACTAAAATCTGAATGTATTATTAATAGTAGTTATTCTAATGGGAGTTTATTTCATTCACAGTGTAAATAGAATAATAAATGTCCAGTTTTTCTCTTCAGTTAAAACTTTTTACCTGATTTGCTATATTACACATAGGAAATAACTGTTTAACACAAACCATGAGGCTGCCAGGAGGGGTGCAATTCCACTTCCTGCCGATAGTGGCCGCTATCGCATCTTTCTTTAATTCATTGATCGGTTGATTAATTGATTGTTAAATTACCATTAGTGAGAGTTCTGTTTGATGTCAGTGCCTCGTTTTCCTGTTGCCTTAAATTTGACTACGAATACATAGAAATAATATACTTTTAATCACTGACAGTATACCTGAATTGCACTGTTTCTACTCCTACATAGAGGCCACTAGACTAGAGCCACGAATTTATATCTTAACTTAATATCTTAACATGCTCAAAAACTCATGAAATGGAAATTAGTGCAAAGGTTGGAATCTTCTGCTATTAGGACATCTGCGTGTCTGGGATCTGAGCATAGCATAACTCGTATACAATTGCACTAATGTCAAACTCAATACGTGCAAGTGTGTATGAGCTACGCAGGAAAATCTCCTGTGAAGGCCCTGAGTCATTTTTCTGCCTAGCTCATACACACTTGCAATTACAAACTCAATAACATTTCTAGATCTCATTGAGCGGAACAATTTTCACTATGCATGTCATGGGTTTAACTCAACACGAGGTCATTTAGTTTTGGTCATTGGCAAAGCACACATTTATGACATCAGCACTATTACACACACACATTATACATTCTACACATCCTACACAAATGATGACCGGCCCCTATGGAACTCCAAGGTGTTCAAAATTAAATAAATAAATACAACATGAAATAAATAAATACGACATGAAATAAATAAATACGACATTATGAAATAAATAAGTCTACGAATAAATGGAACATATTT
>JAOTQY010000033.1:4484696-4495664 GCA_026413445.1 Dolichallabes microphthalmus
AATTTTATTTGTATAGCACTTTTAACAATTGACATTGTCGCAAAGCAGCTTTACACAATCAAAAGAATTATTTAAGTTTGTATGAGATGTGAAGGTGTCTGAGTCCCGAACATTAATTGGAAGACTATTCCATAACTTTGGGGCTTTGTTAGAAAAAACTCTGCCACCTGCTGTAGTTTTCATAATACGCGGTACTGACAAGCAGCCTGCATCCTTTGATTGAAGTAGGCGTGGTGGATCGTAAGACACTAGCAATTCACTCAGATACTGCGGCACGAGACCATTTAATGCTTTATATGTCAAAAGTGGTATTTTAAAATCGATGATTAGAATTGATTTTAGAATCGAAAATTTCACAGGGAGCCAATGAAGTGAAGATAAGATAGGGGTGATGTGCTCGTATCTTCTGGTTCTAGTGAGGACTCTCGCTGCTGCATTCTGGACTAACTGAAGCTTGTTTATGCACCTAGTTGAACAACCAGACAGTAAGGCGTTACAATAATCCAACCTAGAGGTGATTAAAAACATGAACTAGTTTTTCTGCATCGTTTAGCGACAATATATTTCTTATCTTTGCAATATTTCTGAGGTGAAAGAAGGCTATATTACTGATATTATCTACATGAGCTTCAAATGAAAGGCTGGGATCTATAATCACACCGAGGTCTTTTACTGTTGCTCTGGATGGAACAGAGAGACCATTTAAAGTTACAGTATGATCAGAAAGCTTGCTTCTAGCTGCTTGTGGTCCTATGACTAGAACTTCCCTCTTATCAGGATTAAGTTGAGGGAAGTTAATTAACGTCCAATCTCTTACTGTATGTCCTGCACACATTGCTCAACTTTAGCTAGCTGTTTTTTTCTCATCTGGTTTTGCTGAGACGTATAACATCAGCATAACAATGCAAACTATTGGACATTAAATGGCTAATTAAGAAACCTGACCTTGACCCTTGTCAACTAACTGCTAATTTAAAGGATTTGGGAACATACCCACTGCAGGGTGAAAAGTTCATTATTTTCAACAGGAGTTCTGTTATTGCTGGTACTATCTGCGTATGAAAATGGGTATAGGATCTAATACACAGATACAATAAAATGTTACCCCGCTTCACCTGGCCAACGCAAACAAGTCTTAAACAGCTTCTGTTAGCCGGCGTTCGGTTAGGCTCAGATCGTTCGCTCTGCTTCTTGCTAAATTTCAGTTCTTAAGGCGAAAATTCATGAGCCAGGACGTTTGTATGCCAAGTTACCACAGTAATTGATTTTTAAATTAATTAAAAAAAATTTTTTTTGGGAGAAACTATGAAATAGCACCCATGGTATTGGGTAATTAATTAATAACAAGAAGTAAGTTATTTTAAGACACGAGGGTCAGCTGTTTCTGGAATAGTTCTTGCAAAAACAGTATCGTCAAGCGCATTTGCAAAACCTATGAAGCACATCTCATGAAGACCAAAACTGACCTCTGCTGCAAAGGAGAAGTTCATTTAGAGTTACCAGCCTCAGAAATCACCAATTAACAAACAGCACCTCAGATTAGAGGCGCCATGAAGGATTCACAGAGCATAAGTAGCAGATACGTCTGAATATCAGCTGTTCAAACGCCTTCAGTATTGTTTTACAGCGTAGAAGGAAATAAAAATCCTGGAAGACTATGGAATTAAGTCTGTCCAAACGGTGGACTTGTAGTGTGTGCATGTGTATACAGAGTCAGACAAAAAAATTTATACACACTTCAACGCTTGTCGAAAAGAAAAACTTGTATAAATATTTTAATATAAAATGCATTGCTTTATGTTCTATATTGATGTATATGATATTAGTATAATATACATCATACTATTTTTCTTTTCATGACTCGGAGTGTATGCGTGTGTACACACACATGCACTGTTTCTGCCTTGGAAGTGTATTTGTAAAAAGGGGCTGCATTGTAAATGTACAGTGTTTAAACGCCCACCCAAACCAAAGTCCCAGTGGTACCACCGCACAAGCTTCCTCTTCAGGGTTGCCAGATCTGCTGAGGGCTCAATGAGAGCAAAGAAAGAAAGAAAAAAAAAAAAAACAACATAAAGCCCATACACTCAAATCTCAATTAAATTCAGCCTGTCGTGGACCATAACGCATTTTTTTAAATATATATAACAGAGGAAGATGATCAGTTTAAAGAAAGTGAAAAATGTTTAAATGGCTAATCTGATTGCACTCTTTCACTTGTACACGATGCTCGCTGACTTGAGCAGTGGCGTATTGCTTGTTTTCTTGAACTAAGGAGAATCTTAACAAGAACCATACCATCTCATCATACCACATGATGTGTACCGTGCCTATAAATGGAGATTTTACACCGACTGCCGTGACTGAGTTTATTTAAAGTCTTAAATGAAACGCTATTGAATACACCAGTTTCAGTGAAGCGTAACCCTAGAACAAAACCCTACATTAATCCACCTGCTTATAGATAGCTGTTCAGGAAAACTAAACACTTTTAATACGTGAGCACGAGAGTCAAGGGCACGCTTTTTATCCTTAGCCCAGGATTTCAGTCCCCTTACAACAGATGCTGTTTTTCTTGTATATTATCGCTTACAGAAACGGAAGGTTTCATTGCTTTTCCCATAATGATTCTTAGCTTGAACATTAATCCCAATCACAGTTCCTAAATAACCCATAACTGGGCCATCACACGTTTTGCACTAAAAAGTTATATAAAGCATTTATATAACCGGCTAACGTTCTGTGCCTCTGTCCCATTTAACACATAACCCAGTGCTGCCTGCTTTGACTTTGATCACCGACATCCTGCAGCCTCTCTGTGATTGTACATGAAGAGCTTTATGGATGTATTTAGAGAACGTTCCGATCCTCCTCGTACAGAAGTGTGTGTGTGTGTGTGTACACATGGAGTTCTCACTTGTGGGCAGTATGATGAAGGAAATCTTACATCACACCGCTTAACACTTAAATAATAAATTGAAATGTTGATTTGATAAAACTAAAGTTAAGACAGTTAAATTTTTATACTTTAAATCCTTTTTTTTTAATTAGGAAAAAAAAAATTAACATTAAAAAAAAAACAGTCATATCGCACAGTTCTGGCCTGGAGAAATGACGTTGCTATTGGTCCGATCACATTTTAACGTCTTCACTGGGATTGCAAAAAATAAAAAATACCAATAAAACAAGACAACACCTCCTCATTAATTTGCAGTGTTAGAAATTAAGTGTTGATAACGTAGCAGGGCGTCTCAGATAGCGACACGGTATGTGCACGTGTGTAGTGTGACTGATTTTGGACCTCAGCACCACAGTTGATGCGGGACATGGTGGGGACTTTGGCACAGTTCGTAGAAGTACATCTGTTTTGCTCTCAGGAAATCTCTCTACGGTCTGTGTTTTTCTCTCTCTCTCTCTCTCTCCCTCTCTCTTTCTTTCTAACTCCCTCTGTGTCTCTCTGTTTCTGTTCATCTCTTTTTCTTTTTTTGTCTCTTTATCTGTCTTGCTGTATCTCGCTCTCTCTCCACATCTCCATGTTGATTTCCCTTGTTCTTTCGCTCTTTGTATTTGTGTCTCTTTGTTTTTGGCTCCCCATGTCTCTGTCCCTTTCTGCCACTTTCCTCTCTCCATCTCCTTCTCTGTGTTTCTCATTCTGTGCCCCTTCCTTTTTTATTTGTATATATCTTCCTCTTCTTCTCTTTCTTTTTGCCTCTCATTCACATTCACTCATCTGTCTTTATGTTTTTCTCTTTCTCTTCTCCATCCATCTTTCATTGTGTACCTCTCTGTCTCAACACCTAGGTCTGTCTCTCTATATATATTTTTATCAGTCCTCTCTTCTGACTTTCTTTCATCTGGATATACAGATACAGAGTTCAGAGTAAACACAGTAAAATCAGTAAAAAGTCTGCCAGGCGTACGGGGCCAGTAATTATTTCTCATCAGCTTCCTGTTTAACCATAAACCCTCCCTCCATCCATCCCTCCCTCCCAGTCATCTGTTCATTAACACGGTCGATGGGGGGAAACTCCACTTTTTTTTCTTCCTCTTTTCCTTCGACTAATCACACTACCTCTTTCTCTCACTGACGGAGATCTCGAGGAGTTACCCTGACCTCTTTATAATGCCTGTCGTATTGTGGAAGAGTGATGTATTAGCTGATGAACTGCTTGTGCGAGGTTGTGCAGGTTGTCTCTTGCCACAAGGATGTTGTACAAAGTGACCTGATAGGAGAATGCAAATGCTCTCAAGGGGGGAAAAAAGGTCCATGTACTTTGCATGTGACATGACCGTACTGTAATGCGGTTCTATCTGGCGCGTGTGAGTTAGCGTATACTCTTCAAGCAGATTTATTATTATTATTTTTTTCCCCAGGTGGTTCGATTTGTTCAGATTTATGCCGTACTGGAATTGGATCCTTGATCTGGCTTTGGCTCTGGAATTCCGAGTGAAAAGTCGCTATTAGAGAGTGTCAACTCCGTCTGTAGCCGAGCGTAGTCGATAAACCCAAGCGCACTTGTGGATGTAGATGGGAACGCTTTTACACAGAGGGAAACACTAAGGAGATGAGGAACGACTACTTGAGGTAGCAGAGCACTAGAAAACTCTGGCGAGAGGATGGATTGTAGGACGGAGCTGATGGGGGAGGAAGGAAAAAAAAAACATGTGGGCAGACTGCTGGCACTTCTCTCTCTCTCTCTCTCTCTCTCTCTGCATGGCCCGAACCCAACACATCAAAAGCTCATTCTGTCCAACCTCAGAACAGATGGCCTTACAACAATAATATTATGCCTACGCTCTTCTCCTCTACCTCTCTTCTCTCTTATTCTTTTCTTTTGTCTCTCCCACTCTTCCATTTTACACCGCCTTCTGTTTTCTGACGTCTTAATAATCCCATATTTCCAGCGACTACCGAATGTCTCGGCTTTGTTTAAAAAAAAAAAAAAAAAACATGGGTTCTTTTCTCACATATAATTGATCACATGACGGGGTTTTACTTTCTCCTTCTTTCTATTCTATTCTTTATCGATAACACCTTCTCGTTTTCTCTTCGTTTTTTTTTCTTTTTCTTCCCAGGGCATCTGGCGTATCCCAGTAGATGAAATCGATCGCCCGGGTAGTTTCGCATCTCATATGAACAGATCCATCGTGCTGCTGCTGGATGTTCTGTCTCAGTTAAGGGATCACGACACCCTGCTGAAGATTTCCCTCATGCTCCACAGAAACCCTGACCAGGGAAAGTAAGATTGGCTTTTATATGCTTCATGAACGTTATTTTTATATTTGTTTTGTAAATTGGACAGCGATGAAAGGTGCTATTTTAAGAAATGTCTGTCTTCTGTTACTCGTGGTACTCGTGGTACGTAGCTCTCGCACCTGTACATGCTTGCGTCTGAATTCTTTCCGTTTTTTTTTTTTTTTTTAGGAAATATTTGCGGGATGTGGACCGGCAGGTCTTGGCAAAGCGCGCCTTTTTCTTCACTGTGAAAGTGCTGGAGGACAATCTGGATAAACTCACTGCGGTACGACAGCCGGTCTGCTTACTGTGCCCGTTACTGTGCATTCTGATTATGTGTTGTGCACCGTGACTCACGCGCCGCACGGAGCAAGGTTCAGCGAGGGTCAGGAGGGTTTAGCCCTAACGATTAGCCTGTCCGAACCTCTCTTCATTCATTTCATTTCGTTCTCTCATACAGGTGTCTGATCCTTCTCCTAAGCCTTCTGCTTCCTCCATGGGTGAAATGACCACAGCCGACGTGTCCAGCCGGCCCCCCGCTACAGAGGACGCCAAACCCTCTCAACCCGCTAAACCATGCCTTCCGGACTCGTCCTCGACGCCATGCATCGATATCACAAACACGGGACCTTCCCAGCCTATGGCTCCTCTCTCTCAACCTACTCTAGAACCAGGAAATCAGAACCAGGGCACATCAGCTCTCAGTTCTCAGCAGCCCAGAGACGGTATCTCCACCCCGGTCGAGCCGATGGAACTCGAACCTGGAACGTGGACAGGCGCTCCGAAACCGGGTCTCCCACAGTCAACCACCGACGGTGTCGGCTTTACGCACGAGCAAGGAACCCCGAGGTCTTCAGCCGAGGGGACGGAGAGACGCCTGGACAGCGCTCGGACGCCGGAGCTTTCTCTGGAAGAGCTGAGCATCAGTTCCAATCAGCAGCTGATGCAAGTTCAGGCGAGCGCAGTCCACAGAGGAGCTCACGCTATGAGCGCAGCGCGGCCGAACAGGAAGAGGAAGCTGCTGGAGGATGTCGAGTCGGGCAAGACGCTCCTATTGGACGCGTACAGAGTGTGGCAGCAAGGGCAAAAGGTCATGACCTATGACCTGGGACGCATCGAGAAGATCATGTCGGAGACGTACATGCTAATCAAGCAGGTGAGTCGAATATATTCATTATAGAACAATATTAATATATTTACGTTGTATTTTAGGTTGAGCGTGTAATGGTAACAGAAAGAGGGAACGTCAGATCATTTAAAAATCTGCTTTTTTGAGCCATCACTGTTTTATAAGCTTAAGAGTTTTTGTTTCTTTATTAAATCTTTATTTACCAGGAATATTTTCTTGTAGCCATCACAATTTGGCTCTTGTCAGTCACTCAAATCCTTATATTTGCCCAATTTTTCGGTTCCATTTTGCCCATTAAATGATCAATAAATGATTGCTTCCCCCTCCCCGCAGGCCAGCACTCGGGTTATTATTTCTCGGTACTCGGGTACACGTACATATTTTAACCTTCCGATGCAGCAGGTGGCAGTATACATGTAGTAGATTTGTGAGCCACCATTAAACACACAGAGAAGAAGAAAACGATGACAATATTTCGGGGGAAATGTTGAGTCATGGGGGGCACTGATGATGTCACATCCACTTCCATTTTCAGGTACAGTTGAGTGATGGGAAGTTTATTCATTTTAGTGGTTTGGTTCTTAGAATCTCGTTCATCAAAATGAACGAATCTTTTTATAAGTCATTTAGTTCATTTCGTTCTTTTGATAAGAAATGAAATAAAATGTTGCGCTTTTTTTAATAAACAGACGACCAACACGTCCATCAATACATCTATACACAAATTTCGGCTATAGTTCCAGTGATGAAAATATTCCAATGCAGCTGAGAACATATTATAATATATAACAGAATGAGTAGCTCACCTCTCATATCTTCTAGTCTGAGTCGTTTGTTCTTTTGAATCTATTGCACCGCATAGCGTCTATGGGAGTCACGTGGAAAAAAGAAAGAACGACTCAGAGTAGAAGAGTCATTGAGAAAGAATCGCTCAATTCTGTTTCTGAAGCCCAGATTCGCAGCGCACAGTTTGGACAGCAAAAACGGGACCCCTCTCAGTATTAGACAGGAGGTCCTGAAGTTATGGCTGATACATCGTCTATATTGCCATCAATATACATCAGCTATTCAAACAGCCTTAAATGTTCTTTAGCTCAAGAATTAAGAAAGCACAAGTTTCATAGACTTAATCCCAAACATTTTTATTATTTTATCTTTAATTATCAGGTTTTTTTTTTTTTCTTTTTCCAGACCGTCGAGTCCTACTCTTTCTCTACTTTTTTTTCTTTTCTTAAACGCTCTCCAACTTGTGTTTCTTTATTTTCCACGATGACTTGCAGTGTTTTTGCTGTCAGCGTGAAATGTTGACAACACGGCTCTATAATGGTGTAATGACGGGGAAATCCTCAGCCCTCCGTCTGATGACTCAACATGAAAGCAATAAATGTTTTAGGGGAGATCCAAAAAAAGCCCAGCATCATTCGCCAGACCACGTGAGACAATGTCTGTCTCATCAATACTATCACTACTGTATTAAAGAAGAAACTCAAAGCATTTTGTTAGCCAGCAGAAATCAGGAGGTGATGGTGTTTGCATATACACAGTGACGTGCATAAGCATTTCCTCCTCTTGACCTTTTCTACAGTTTGTAATGGAAAATGGAGCTAACATGGGCATAATTGGGAACTGTCAGGAATTTTCACGGAGTCAGCCATAATACTGTGTGCTATAAGTGTGAAGATAAATCGATATAGATTGTAAAATTATTTGCAAAACTAAATTCAGCCCTTGTTGTTGTGAAATCCCAAAGTTAAGCTCTGATGTCAACAAATATCACCAGTGTGCAGACGACCTCAGGATAATTCTACGTTCACATCACAAGCCACATATTGCTCAATTCAGATTTTTTTGGTCAGATCGGATTTGCATGTGATGATTTTTCACATTCGTAATTTCAGCTGACTTTTTGTCCGACTCTAATGTGGACTCGTCCGTCTTCATGAAAGAAGTGAGATCAGGACTATAGCGAGAATACAATGTTGTCATTAGCTGTAGACGTGGACGGGCGTCCGGTCTCCTCCTTGACTGACAACTTTTGTCAACTTTTCTATCCATTCATACACACTTCTTCAACGAAAACGCAGTTTCTCGATTCTGCGCATAAAGTCTTCAATAAATAGCAGCACCAGGACACACCCTCAGACCACAAAAAACAAATCACTGCATGCTGAACTTTTTAAAAAAAATTTTAAATCACAAGTGTTCATTTTTGCTCGTACCGCAGTTATAAATGAACCGATGAAACACGCTCACACTTGCACAGCAGTGACTGTAGCCTTGAACGGAAGCAGCCAACAGAAGTTTGAACATTAAAAAAAAAAAAAAGCGTATACTTATGCAAAAAAAATCTTGAAGACTAAAAATCTGTCCTGGACTTTGGATTAGCTCCTTAAAGTATCAAGTCAAGGTTTGATGGCATAAAATGTCCCAAACTTTTGAACACCCCATGGAGTGAAATTAAATCCGTAAAAGAACATAAAACAACAGGTGAGTCTCATGTTGTGCCACCACCACCATGTTTCGCCGTGGAGATTGTGTTCCTATTATGTAAACGTGAACTTGTCCGTTCATTACTTTGATTTTTCTCTGGAATCCTGTTTATGCGTACTTATTGACTAATCCTACTGAAGATTATTAAAGCATAAGCCTGATAATCGTACAAACTCGGCCTCTTCAATTACACCAAGGGGGAAAAACAAACTGCTTAAGTTTCCATTAAGGCTATATCATTACATCGAGAGGATAATGGCTTATCCTCTAGTGCACACGTGCAGACAGATGAACAGTACAATATTCTACTAGTCCATTATCATCCTGTACCTCAGCCGCACTGAATCACCTCTCATTTCCCCTCTGGATGGTATAATTATATCTACCGCTGTTGTCTTTCTGTTACTCTGCAGCTTTCAGAGGTTGCAAGCAGTCTGCATGACGTTCTGCGTTTCGTGTGTTTGTTTTTGCGAACGAATCAGTGAGTATCTGTATTATCCAAGTAGTGTTCGGCTGCGTCGAGAGCAGCTTCTGGTGCTCATGGTGTATCCGAAACCCGGTACATTAAAATGTTGGTTTGTATCTAGTGTTTACGTAGCTGTGAATTGATATGCATCAGGGGTTCACGCAGTGTAGGAAACATACCCTGTGGAACCCAGCAAAGTATTTCCAAAGCTCGCGTGATGATGGATTCTAAAAGAGAGCTGATATCTATTTAGAAATGAAAGGCTTTCCTTTCTTTACTGACACTAGCGAATTTAAAGCTTGAGGGTTTGTCACCAGGGGTAATTTATTAGGGGGTGGGGAAAGCAACCCAGTAATCCACTACTAGCCAGTTATTTGTTTGGCCACAGTTTAAATTTCATCATTTTCTGAGGCATGTTCTTGAGGCATGTTTGTGATATTCTTGGATAGATTAATCAGGCTAGACAGATGATGACAATCTTTTCAGGATCAAAATTATTCAGATATGTGGAAACGCTAACAAACCTGAGCAAAAAAAAAAACAGTTCTGTAATATCGCTATAATTAAACAGTGATGCTGTAATATCTTTGTAGCAGACTTGCTGATTCACTGTGCTGGATAAAATAATGATCATAAACCCATTCCTTAAGTGGTTTTAACTCACTTAACTAGTTAACTGAAAGAAAAAAAAAAGTATGCAGATATTTCACTATGAAAGTGTTATGGAGATTTCCAGTAATCCCCCCCCCCTCCCCCCTGTCCACATTTCACATGACAAAAGTTGATGGTTCAGCACTTTCCTTACAGGTTTCCACAATGTGTTGAAGTGTTCTTAACCCAGTCCTAAAAATGTAAAATTATTTGAAATGTGTGAAAATGATTCTCAGAGCCACTGTTTTCTGGAATACACCTGGGCAATCAGGGAATAAAGACTGCATAGATGTGAAAACCTGGTCATTCAGTACATTCAGGTCGTCAGCTGACTTCATATTATTGCCACATGAAGTTGCTGAGCCTAGACCTGAGCAACCCCATATCATAAGACTGCCTCCGAAGGCTTGTACAGTGGCCGCTATGCATGGTGGGTGTATCGCTATGCGTTTCCCTTCACACCCATCACTCTGGTATAGGGTCAGTCTGAACTCATCAGACCCCTGACCCTTTTCCATCGCTCCAAAGTCCAGTCTTTATGCTCACTACCAAATTGAAGCCTTTTTTTCTGATTAGTCTCAGTAACAAGTGGTTTTCTTTGGACACACACATGTTTAGTTTCAATCCTTCGAGTTCTCATCACATTGTGTATGTATGGAAATGCCCTTACTTTCACTATTAAGCATAGCGCTGGTTTTACTGTTTGTTTTTACAAACGTTTGAGTTAAAAACATTCTGTATTCATAATTTTTTTTTTTTCTGAGCACGTCTTCCACAAATTTGACAGATCAGCAGAATTCCTCAAGGTTTATAATTAATAATGTATTAAAGAGTTCTTAACCATGTTGTTCTTCTAATTTCGAATCTCCTTAGTTGTTTTCTTTGCTTGAAAATGGGGCCTTTCTTTCAATTTTATTCATTATTACAATACACCAGCAAGCACTTTTAGGCTACGTCCACACGAAGCCGGTGCGATCCCTATCCGATCTTTTTTTT